>VDFB02008528.1:248722-288583 GCA_007258455.2 Sequoia sempervirens
GAAAAACCATCGAGTAATGAGAACATTTCAGATCTGGCTATTGTCTTCAGAATTTGCTCCATTGATGGCAAGGGGTAATGGTCCTTTAGTGATGCCTTGTTCAAGTCTTGGAAATTGATGCAAAGTCTGATATCACCATTCTTCTTTTGGATGGGTACCAAATTTGACACCTGTGTGGAATGTTTGATCGGATATATTATCCTTGACTCGACCAACTTGGTGAGCTCTTATGCCATCAATTCTTTAACCTTCGGGTTGACTAGCCTTTTCTTCTGTTGGACAGGCTTAGACCCTTCCTCCAAGTCGATGGTATGCTAAACTATATTGGGGTCATAACCTCTAAGGTCATCATAGGTCTAGGCCATAACTCCCTCATATTCATAACATAGATCCCTTAATCTTTCTTTATCTTTTAGCGAAACCTCTTTTCTGACTTTCAACTTTCTGCCACTTCTGACATCAAGCTCTTCATAATCTCCTTCATCTGCAGTGAACCTTTGGTTTCCATTTCTTGCATCTTCATAGTCAAAGAGGTTCTTGAGGGAAATCAACCCTCTCAGAAGCTTGTTCCCTTTTAATTGGATGACCTGCCCATTGGAAAATTTTGTTCCTGGGGTTGGAGTGTCAAGAACCATTCCTTCTTTTTGTATGAAGGTAGCAATCTGAGTGTTGTCATTAAAAATCTGTCAATTTTTGTCATTGTCAGGAATTGAGGGTCGAACGATGACTTGTACTAAAATTTTCCTAGTTGAATCAAAAGCTGGTTTGAACTGTGACCCAACCGATGCCATTCAATCCACAATGCTCTTCTGAGATTGGGGAATAACCTGTATGTTGAAAGCTTCAGAGCTCTCGATCAGTTCCTAGATTTGATGTTTATATGACTTCATTCGGGTATTCTTTGCCATTGCTTGACTGTAGACTTGGCTCACCACTAGGTCTGAATCTCTAAAAGCTTGCATTCTCTTTATACCCATCCTTTTTGCAAGGTTTAGGCCGTGGACCAAGGCCTCATATTCAACATCATTATTTGAGCATGAGAACATGAAATGGTAAGCTCTATGAGTCTCGGATCCCATTGGAGTGAGCATTCGAACACTTGCACTTGAGTTGGCTTTACACTTGAGACTGTCAAAGTATAGGGTCCATAGACAATTATCAGACGGGTCATCAGATTTCTCCCCATCCTTTATTAGTTTTAGAAATTTTTGATCACCATCAAAAATTACATAAGTTCCTAGCCTAGTTGCATGGAAGTTGTCGAATGGACCAAAATCAATGAATTGGTTGAGCAACACTTCTTCCTCAAGAGTCCACTCACTTGTATCCTCTTCATCTTCTAGCATTTCTACGTAATATTTCTCCAGTTGAGACATAGAAGTATGTGTGGCTTCAAAGCATAAGAATGCATTGTCTGTAATATGTTCGAGATGTAAAGGTTCAGAAAAAAATCTTCATCTTTTCCCTATGCTTGGTTCTCAAAATCAGGTGGGACCAATCAAGTGCTAGATATCTACTAAGTTTGGCAGTGAAATCTCTTCATAGACACATTCCGAAGACTGGTGGAATGTCTATCACTACCACTTCCTATGTGATTTTTTGGCTTGGGTAGGAGAAAAGGGTCAGGGATAGATCTTTTATCCGACCAATGGTCGGGACCTTCTCGTCCAGTTGCATGATTCCCTTTCAAGGGGCTCATACCTAAGCTTCAAAGAATCCACCACTTGTTTTGGCATGACGGTTGTGCTAGCCCCTGAATCAATCATATTATTATGCAACAATTTGTCTCCTATTATAAGTGTTAAAAAGAAAGGCATGGGATTTGTTTTGCTTACCTCTTTCTCTTTTGTGTCGCCTACATTGTTTGCATAAGCTATCACTTTTGGAGCCTAAGGGGGGAACGGAGATCTATTGTCTCCACTTTGATTGCATGACTGAGTCGCATCCACCTATGGGCTTTGTTCTGGCACCTTTAATGCTTCTTGAAGCAATGTTTTTTGCTCGGTAATTGATATGACATCCCACAATGATACATTGGCAGGTGCCTTCTTCAATTGCTCCACCATGTTAAGCATCCCAATAGTTTGATCCTTGGGCTTGAACGAGGGTATTTCTCTCATTTTTGGAAGAAAATGTTATGACGTGACTAAGCTTGGCATTTTTATCGTCTCTTTCTTCATCATTGGTGAGTTACGTAGCTGTGGAAAAGGTTGAACAACGGGCGATGGAGCCTGCTTCTCTTGTGGGTGTAGCTGACGCAGTTGCGGTTGCAGCGGTGACAAAACTTGTTGTACATACTCTCTGATAAGCCTCCTTTTAGATCTTGTGTTATAATTCAACCACACCTGTGGAGCACCAGTCGTCAGAGCTTCATTTGCGAACATTACATCTTCTTCCTCTACCCATGAGAACAATGCTTGATCAGGTGCAATGTCTAACTCTTGCTCCAGGGACATCCCTTGCATTTGTGCTTTAAAATGAGTGTTCTCCATTTCAGATGATCCGTACTCATCCGCATTTGGGAGTAGACCTTTTCTTCCTTGTTCCGCCATCCATTTTTTCATATTTCCCCTTGGGAAATTCTGCGGAAGATGACCATCACTGCATGGGAAACACCATACGTCATCCTCTTCCACCAAATTATTCTGGCCTTGGATCATTTCTCTTCTTTGACTATCTTTTGCCATTTGAAGTGACATGGTGACCAAAACTATCTAGTTCACATATGTCATTTGTTGGCCTCCTCCTCGGGGAAACCCATGGTATGTATTCTGTTGATAGGAAAGCTTGTTTCCGCTGTAGGTCTGAGTGTTCAGATTCAGAGGCATTTCATGTTGCCATTTGAGGATAACCAATTCCTTAGCAAGAGTCTGCATGAGACTCTTCATGTCGTTAATATCCATCATGATTGAGTTGGAGCTCGACATGCTGCTTTGTGTGGCTGGATACACATACATAAATTGCAGCGTACCCATTGTGCTGCTTTGTATAGCGGAAGTGCTCAAAGAAGCTTCTTCTTGAGATGTTCTAGAGGGTTCTGCAAACATAGTCATGGGGGGTTGTGGTGGGAGCTTCCCAACATTGATCAAACTATTTTTTGCTAGTACCACCACCTTATACACATTGGGAAAGATGTCTCCCCTCATGGAAGTTATCATAACTACAATGTCCAGATTGATAGACTTTAGATAGAACATGAACGCCATCGCAACTAGGGGTCGAGCAGTCACGTGAATCCTTTGCCAAGTTTTATCAAACTTGGTGTTGAAATCGCCCATGGATTTTCTCGAGGCCCTTTTGATGGTGATTAATTGATGTAATAGTGAGGAACGATCTCCCTTTTCTGAAAAGCATTCGAACAAGCGCTCTCCGAGTTGGTCCCAGGAGATGATAAAACCTAAGACCAAAGATCGATACTAGCAACGTTAGAGCAATATTTTCCCTCGCTATATTATGTACCCTACATACCTCTGCTATATATTGAAGGTGTTCAGAAGGGGTTTTGAAATCTTCTTCAAAGAATCTTGGAATAACCTTGAGGGCATTAGTGGGTATAGCATGCCATACATCTACGGTGTGGGGGGCTGTAGCGGGCTACCACTATCCCATGTTACAAAATTTCTAGGAGCAGGGGGAGGTACGAGAGCCATAAAGATAAGATTCCTATGAATCATATATACAGGTAATCTTATTTGAAAATTTAAGCCTCCAGGTGGAATAGATAAAGCTCTAGATATTGGACTATGACTTCTCGCTCTAATACTCCTTATAGGTGATACAAAACCTTTAAATCTTCCCCTTCTAGGGATTGAGGTAGGTAACTAAGAGTACTGAAAATGACCTCTCGAGGATGCTCTTGTTTAGACTTTGGGCATGAAACTTCCAGTTTCCTTCCTTAGCCTGATTCAAGAAATATTTTTGACTTCTAATCAGGCGTTTGGAAAACTTCTGTCCCACCAAGCGTGCTAGAAAAAGAATTGTTGATCATCAAAGCTTGCGCCTCTCTGACAGTCTTATGGGAAATTCAGCGAGTGGGGGACAAATTGCGTCTCACTGAATACCTCCAGAGTTTTTATAGAAAGCCGAATTTTCTTTGGGGTTTTGAGATAAGGGGAGAAGGAAATGTAAACATAAAACATAAAAGGAAATGCGCCAAAGCTTTTACAACATTTCAAACCCAAATCATTCCTATGATTGATATAAATAGACACAAAATGCCGCAACCCTTCATTATTGGAAGGAGAACGAACAACAAAGGCTAAGTTCAAGCACAGTGCAAACTTTCAAGTCTTTTTGTAGGCAGTGTTCATTAAGGTTCGATCAAACATAAAGATTTCTTATGGGTAATAGAACAATATTTCATAAATCACATGAACTCTTCCTCCTAATACAACATAGCACAATAAAATAACAACTGTCAGAAAAACAAAGAAGTCCAATGACATAGTCCAGTTTTCTTAAGCCACTACTCTACCATACGAGCATAAAGCATAGAAATCCGCTACTTAAACTACCCAGATATAGCTTGCAAGACACGGTGTTTCATTCAGAACGATAATATAAAGAAAGAAAGCTTGAAAAAGGCCATACATGCACAGTCTCAACAATTTCTCCTCAACAGTTCGTGCTTTTAAATATCAAATGAACTTTGAAACAAAGGTCCGATGCCAATCCAATAATAGTTTAAACCTTAATAGATATAACATGCCAAAGTAAAGTAGTTTTGCCACTTGCTTCTCAAAATAATTCTAAAACCCTTAAGAAAACTAAAGAAACTTTCCTTAACAAAGAAACTATCACTTGGAATCCAACCCTTCATTGTGTTATCGCTCTCCTCTTATAGCCGCCAAAAGAAGGAAACACTGCCCTAGTATAGAAGTAATTGCTACTAGATGTTGATACTTGAGAGCTCACAATCTGATCATAGATCCTTGGTTAGGTTGCAAAAGATATTTGCTCATTAATTCTCAGCTACTACATTAATGTCCTTTTAGATATTTAACAAAGATGGAGGCCCATAAACGATCAAATCCTAAAAACAACAGCCTGGCAGAAGGATTTAGCTAACCAATCACATCACCTCGAGGCACCAACTCAAAGCTTTCATCCCAAGAACCAAGAAAAGAAAGGCTAGCAAGCTCCGACAATCTCCAAGAGATATCATCTTATAAGAGGCACAATCCTCCTGTAGTAGAGAGATGACACGTCACGTGGTCGGAGATCTTATGTTTTCCGAAAAATGTTTTTGGAGAAAACTTTTTCCATGCCTACACATATCCCCTCCTCCGAAAGGATAACGATAAAAAGAAAGTCGTGCAACCACCATGTGGTGCATTGTCCATCTTTCTTATTGAACCTTCATTGACCTGAACATTTCCACAGCCAAAAGAAAAGGAAGTCGAAGATCGAAAGACTAAGGCAAAGAAAAATGTTTCACATATTCCATGAATTAGATTGAATAAATTAATGTACTATTATTTTCCACTCTTCCATTGTAGAATCTAAATTTTAAACATTTTTCTCAAATTTGATTTATTAAATACATTTTTCAAATTTCATTTATTAACTAACATATTATTAATAATTTTATATTTTTATTGTATCATATTGATAAGTTTTACGTGCACTTAATAATTCAACTCAATTCTTAATAAAAACCATAACATATACAACATTAGCATTAGCAATTGTTTAATGTGTATTAAAAAACTAGAGTTTTTTGAATTAATAAATTAAATAATATGGATAATTTGAACATATAAAAGGATTTGAGTTTTATATCAAGATTTTGAAAAAAAGGAATACATAGAAGTATTAAAAAAATATTTCTCAAAAACAATTCTGCACAAAGTTGAGATAGAAACTCACATTATCAAATCATTTTATAAGCTTTTGTATCATGCTCCATTATCCATTAATGGAATTGCAATTTGTTCTAAAGTTTATAGTATCCGACTTAAAAATTTGTTAGAAATTCATAATTGATAATGGAACTTGACTTGAATGTTTAAATTAAAGTTGCATTAAAGGTTATCAATGGTCTAATGTAATTCAAAAAGTTCACCTCATTTGGGTTCTAAGGAGACTAGTCCAAATAAAACTTCATTATATTCTCCATCTTCTTTTTGAAATAAAAATTTCTAATGAATTGTTGTGTTGTGTCAAAATAAAATGACAAACTAATCTCTATCAAGTCCTTTATGTTTTTATGTAGCTTCTGCATCTTTTTTGTTGTCTAATCTAGAAATTCCTCTACTTCATGTAGTTTCAAACATTTCTAAACAATAAATGTTGTCTTTACTAAGGAATCAATCTGGTTGTGGATTTATTTGGACTCCATTTCATTATCATTGGATTTATAGACTATTTGTAAAATTTGATTTGCAATTTTCTCTCTTGAATTCATGTTTTTATTGTCAACAATGTATTTTCTAAGCTTCCTATTATGTACTGTCACAAAATCAATCAATTTAAACAATTGACACAAATGATCAATTCTCTGAATTATTTCCACCCAAATATTTTGTTTCATATCCTTAATTATTTTTTATATAAAATGTAGTTAATCTATTTTGAGAAGACTTTATTTCATTTTATGCTTTTTTCAGCTCTAGCACCAATCTTTTAGTGCTTCTTCTCTCTTCCTTCATTCTTGTTCCCATTTTTTTTCTTTCCACTCATCCAAATTGAATTGTAATGTATTTGATGAGGCATTAGATTTTTCCAAGTTTTGTTTAATTTTTTTGGTGTGGCTTTTTCATCATCATATTTCTTGATGATTTCATCTAACTTTTGTTCTAGTTCATTTAGTTCCACCTTTATCTTTTCATTCTCTTTTCTTGTAGATGTAGATGTGTTGTAGGGGAAGTAAGTAAGCATGAATGAAGAAATTAGAGCCTAAAACACTAAGAATTTAAACAATTGAGATCATACAAACCAATACTCAATGAAATTCATTTACAAAAATATCATAATGTTTAATCTAAGAAATTGAACATAAATCAAAGAAGTTAATAATTAGGAAGTGCAAACCTTGAATTCCATTGTGGATTGATGTATAATTGTGATGTGGATTTCTTAATTGAATACATAATCCATGTTGCACAAGCTTGATACGAGAGGTGTGATTCAAAAATAGGCTCTAAAATGCTCAAGAATTCTTGATAGTGCCTATGCTTATGAGGATTGTGAATGATTTTCATGTTGATGAAGGCTTGTTTTATAAATTTTGGAAATTCTGATCAATGATCAAGATTGAAAATGAGGATCAATGGATGAGAGGAAATCAAGGAGGTGAGTGTGGATCAAGGAGGATCAATGGTTGAGGATTCATGAGAGCCCAAAATATCCCTAATTTTATGGAAATAGATTGAAGATATTTTGAATTGGCGCAAATAATCTAAATTTGAATAGGGAATATTCTTTGTGAAAGTTGGAGAGTTGGAGGAAAATTATCAAATTAAACAATTATTAAAAATTATTAAATTGTGAGGGTGAGGAGAATTAAGATTTTTAATTAAATAATTGGGAATTATTAAATCAAGAGGGATTATTAGCATGAAAATGATGAATTAATCAAATAACCTTAATTATTCAATTAATAGGGGAATTAAGTGAATTTAACTAAATAATTCAAAATTATTTAATTAAATAGAGGAATCGGGGTGATAATGAGGAAAATGATGTTAGTAAGCAAAATCAAGATGTGTGATATAGTTAGGATAATTTTAGGTGTCTACATTTTGCCCCTCTTTGAAGTAATGTACTTGTTGCATTGTTTCAAAGACCTGATGCTACTCGAGAAAAAATAAAAATTCCCTTGATTTTACCTAATGCCCCATTGTTCCCTAGTGAACGAAGGCATGATGGTGTGCTTCCCCCTCGAGAGATCGATCGGAAAAATGAATTTTTGGGTCGAGAGAACAACAAGGTTATGAGAGTAGTTTTTCTGAGAAGAGGATGAAAAATAAGTCCTAGGAAGCCTAGTTAGGGTCACTCAGATGGACAAAGACATTAATGATTGCCCATGGGGCCACCACTAGAGCAACCTCTTCTTGATTGATAGGATCGAGGGAGCTCAAGATAGCTTGTGATGTATATGGATATTTTTGTATCCATATTTTTGGTGTAGATAGATTTCATGATGTATACACATTCATCAACTATGGATAGCCTCATGTATATTTTAATGTATATCACACACATTTGATATGTATCATGATAGTCATTTTTTATATATATGAGATGAGATGATTATTGATGCAACCATTGTATGGTGTTATTGCATGTTTATGATATTTTATTATGCATGCTATGATGTATACATTATGCTATGATTATGGATGTAGATATATGTATGCATGTGTTATGATGTGATGATGCTTATGATTTGATATCTATTTATTATTCTTATGATGGATATCTACTTATGGTTTGGTATACATGTTGCTAATGATCTATGGATGCAAGATGTATGGTGATGAGATGATATGATCATCTTTTCTTTTTTTGTATTTTCATATGGTATATCATGATTATGTAGGATGGATGATATGAGATGGTATTGATAGTTTATGGGTGTAGGGTGGATGCATTTTTATTTTTTGTATGTCATGATACTTGGATAGAAATGTTAGTATGGATAAAAGAATGAGATAGAATGAAAATGATTAGATAGAATACGATGATGATGTTCAAGATGCCAATAAACCTATGATTATTTCAATATTTTATTGGATATGGGATGAGATAGGATCGATGATTTTTCTTTTGATTTTTAGATTACACAACATAATATAGAGAAATCCTTATTTGATGTAGCAAGTAGACATGATGCACCAAGGTATGAAGAACCAAAGTAGCGTTGTATCTATTGCATGGACTTTGAAATTTGCAAAAAATAGGAGTATCCGTGTTCATACCTATCATACAAATACCTTGTTTTGATCATGTGAGAGAATGAAGCCATCAAAGTAAGGAGACCAATACACAAAAGGTATGAAGAATCTGATATGCACTAGTCATTGTATTACTTGAGACTATCCTTGCACACACAAGGAAAGTATTTACCAAGGTCATATTGCAAGAACATCCAACAAGCACAACATACAAAAGCAATGAAAATGCCTCATTATGTACCCTTCTAGACATACCAAGATATTGAAGATCAAGGCAGTTTCGAGTGAGCGATGTAATGAGATAAAAAGATAAAACCAAAAGAAAAGATCAAGATGAAAAATATCAATGCCATCATATCTCTTGCTAGAGAGGGTTGTTTTTAGTTGATATCCGAAATGATTCCTATTGTAGGAAAGATATATATGGTAATACATTCATTGGATGTTGATTGTTCTTAAAATGTTTAGGTTGTTGATATGAATGTTAAATGACATGTTTTGACAATGATCAAGACTTATGATTTTGTGTGAAATTTTGTGTTTCACTAATTGTATTTGCTTGTGTTGGTTTTGCAAAAGGTGAGGATGACAATAAATTTATTATGGGATGACAAGTTTATTGTAGATAAAAGTGAAATGGGATGGATGAATGTTTCTTTTCAAATGTTTCAATGTTTTTGACTTTTTGAGAATATTTTTGAGGCTATTTTTTTTTTGTAATTTTGTGTTTTTTAAGTTTGTTTTTGGAGTTTTGAAAATATGTGAATGTTTTGAGTTTTCAACATGTTAGGACTGAGAAAATAGGACCTAAGGGACAAACCTATGCCTTGAGGGCTCATCAAAGATGGGCTTGCCTATGTGAATGTGTAAAGGCTTCGTAGTTCGATTATTTGGACTTGGATTAGCACATATGATGGCTAATGATATTTTTGGGATTTTTCCTTTATATGGATGTTTAGAGTTTTTTAATATTTGACTGTTTAGAGTTTTTTTCAAAGTTATCTGGATATTTTGGGTTTTCAAAGTTATTTGATTAGGTTTTGCCCAAATGTTTCAGGATGTTTTGGAGGATTTTGATGTTTATCTTGATATTTTTGAGATTTTCAGATGTTTAAATGATTTAGGTGATATACAAGAATCCATGTGAATGACCATGTGTAGGAAGATTCCCGTAGCCATGTGTTAGATTACTTCAAAATAGGTAGGACAAACTGAACTTAGGATAATTTTCCAAGTAATTTTGATAGGGATAGATACTTGTCGAACACCAAGCCATGATAGGGATGGAGATGGATGGATGAAATTTTTATTATGAGATGAATGGAAGGAGAAAGAGAACTTGATAGATGGTAAATGGTACTTATTTACACAAGGAACCCATTTTCCAGGTTTTCACCAAGGTACTTATCCAAAACGCCATTGAAGTGGTTTTCACTAGAGGATGATTTTTTTCTTTACTGCTTTTATCCATTTTTTTGGATTTTTGTATTTTTTTAGTTTTTTTACTTTTTAGAATAATGTACCCCTAATGGGATAGGAATAGAATTGCTTGAGATGACTGTTTTTTATAGTTTCTTGTAAGGGATTTGCTTTAGGTGTGGCTAATTGATATGCTCATGATCCATAACTTGCAGTGATGAAAAAAGGTCCCAACCAGTTAGGTTCAAACCTTCCTTTGTTGTCTTGATCTAATTGATTTTTTCAATTATCTTTAAGGACAAGGTCTCTTACTTGGAAGTGTTGAACTTTGATCATTTTTTAATTATCTTCTATGCAATTGATTCTAATAGGCTTGCAAGTGATTCAACGCTTCTAAGTGATGCTCATCCAATAAATCAAGTTCATTCAACTTGGAGGTCATTTATTTTTATCATTTATTAGGTGTTGCAATGAAACTATCAATGATGGGAGCTCGATCTCAATGGGTAAGATAACTTTAGTTTTGTATACCAAGGAATATGGGGTTGCACCAATGGGTGTTCTGATACTAGTTCAATATGCCCATAAGGTGAGATTTAACTATAAGTGCCAATCCCGACCCACATCATTAACTGTATTTTTCAAGATATTGACGATGGTCTTGTTAGATGATTCTACTTGACCATTTCCTTGAGGGTAGTAAGGTGTAGAGAAATGATGTTGGATATGGAATTGGTTACAAAGTTATTGAACATCTTGTTTTTAAAAGACATTTCATTATTTGTAATAATGGCCTATGGAACACCGTAGCAAAAAATTAGGTAGTTCAAGATAAATTTTGATATCTATTTGTTGGTGATATAGGTCATTGGAATGACTTCTATACACTTCATAAAATACTTAGTGACAATAATTATGAATTTGTGGTCATTGGATGAGGTAGGTGCTATTTTCCCAATGAGATTGATCCCCCACTACGAGAAAGGTCATGGTATAGTGATAGGTAGAAGTTCTTGAACTAGAGAATGAATGAGGTCCCCATGCTACTGACACTATAAGCACTTCTTCACAAATTGATTAGCCTCTTGTTCCATGGTAGGCCAATAGGAACCCGTTCTAAGCAATTTATTTACTAAGGAAATACCAATTGAATGTGATCCACAAACACCTTTGTGCATCTCTTTTATGGTGGTTGAAGCTTCTTCTTGGTTAAGACATCTTAATAACATTGTATCAAGAATTCTTCAATAGAGGGTACCACCAATGATGACGAAGCATGAGGATCAACAAATAAATTTTTTGTGAAGGTTATTAGTGAGGTCAAATGGAAGGATACCATCATGAAGGTAAAGGTAGATGTCATGGTACTAAGGGGAACTGGGACCAACAATTTCATACACAAATTTTGATTCAAGGATGTCGAAAGCTGGTATGAGAAGCTGCTCCATGATGAATTCACATTTTAAGCTATTATACATGTCTAACAAAGAACCAATTGTCTCCATTGTTGAAGAAGACAACTGAGAGGGGGGGTGAATCAGTTGTCACAGATTAAACTTTTAATTTATTCACTAGAACTAACACTTAACACTGCTTAACAAATTAAACAATGAATACTAGTGTAGAAACTGAAAACCATCACATAAACACTATAACACCAGATTTACGTGGAAAACCGAATAAGGGAAAAAACCATGGTGAGGATTAACTCACACTATAGAGAATATCAAAACCAATTACAAGAGGCTCACTGCCTAAGAAACAAGGCTCACTGCCAAAACAAGGACTCATTATCTGGAACAAGGACTCACTGTCCAATAGGGATAAGAACCCAAAGGGCTCACTGCCACAGAGATACAAAGAAGACAAAGAAGACGTGTTATAGAGAGAAGACAAACTCAATGCAACAAAGGATTCCACCATAATTCACTCAATCCACTTGTAAACATGCATGAATGATAGAGTGCACCTTTAGCTCACTACTTTTGAAAACTCAACATTAAGGCTTCGCATTGATCTGCCACACTCACATTACACACACTCACTAGATAGCATCAATCTCGCATCTATCTGCTCTTTTTCCTTTCACTTATTTCTCTTCTTCACTCTTGTATGTCCTTCACCACTAACGTATCCTGTATTTATACCATCTTCAACTTTGAAACATATCCAAAGTCAGCTATCCAAATTCAAATTCAATTTTAGTTGGCTCCAAAAAATTCTAGGGTGGAATTAGAATTAGGGTGACCCAAACACATGCTTCATTAGGACCCAAATAGATCCAACACGTTTCACTAACTCCAAAAGTAGTATTCTAAACAAGGTTGGCCAAACTAGTGTAAAACACATTAAGAATGAACTTTTCGGATGCCAAAATTATCTTCAACACAATCAAGGAAACTCAACTCTAGAATTGCAATCCATAAGAATTCATCAAGGAGGAATCCAGACCAACAAAATTTCTCCTGGACCCAAACCAGAAACATAAAAAACCACAGTTTACAATTGGTGAACACAACTTGCATTGTACAATGAATCAATAACTAAGAATCAATATATAGTAGCTTCCAATAGCTAAGATCAACAAATCTGAACCATACAAATATAGCAAAAAATTTGGAGCAAAAATTAGAGCACCCATTGAACACTTGAAACATATCTTCATTACAATTTTCTCAATATCCTCGACATATACAACCAAAAACAACTAGTTGATAACCAGTTGATCAGTTGACATCAATGAAAAAACCTTCAATCTTTCCATTCTTGCAACAATCTCCTCCTTTGTCATTGATGGCAACACATGATGTGAAAAACCATCAAGGACACCATACTAGCTCTGATTACACTTCTCAATGATTTTTCTTTTTGTTTCTTCCCCTTAGTAGATAATCTCTTGTATTCTTCCTCTTTTTCTTCACATGCTTCCTCTCATTTTTCACATGCTTCCTCTCACCCTTTGACATCAATGGAAAAGGAAAAATATATTCTACATTGATTTTGTTGGAAATAGGATGCCATTTAATTGCAAATCCTAAACATTAATTATTTCATGTATCTCCTAGATTCTTGGAATGTGTTCAACAACACTAAGATTAGGATGAGATTAATATTTGGATGAAATAAATCATGAAATTGACATTTGTATTTATTCCTAAATAATAGGAGCATGTGGGTGCACACATGGTAAGGTGAAACTCACCTTGAATCCAGTTAACTATACGAGTAACAATTAACACTTCTGAATGCATGTAAAGATCCTAGAAGTTAGGATTTGATGTTTGCATGCTTGAAGTTCAGTTAAGTTAAGTTCAGATCAGTTCAATTCAGTTGTTCAGTTAAGTTCAATTCAGTTTAGTTAAGTTTAGTTGATTGGTTTAGTTCAGTTTAGAATCATTTAGTTCGATTCAGTTATCTTCATTTGCATGCAAGTGCATGTTGCATGATGTTGGTTATTTTGAGTTGCATGTAGTTAGCTTCAGTTAACTTGTAATGCATGGCTAATAACATTGAGTTGTATGACAGATAACAGGGACTACCTCCAATTAACAAGGGATGACCATTCTTTGGGAATGGTGTTGAGTAAATGTTTCAGTTAACAATAAAGCACTTGAAGCAAACTTGGGTGCCCAAGATGCTTTATTGGAATTAACTCCAATGCATGATAAGATATTTTTGATGGCTCAGTTAAGTAGCTTTAATTGTGGGCGCCATCTTTGAGGAATAGCTTTGGAATTATCACCGAAGTGAAGGAGAAGTTGTAGCTTCAGTTTGGGACACCCAAATGCATGATGCACATGTTGTAAGCTTTAGTCTTCACTGAAGAACTCTACTTGAAGGAATATGGCGTACCTTTTCAAGGGCTTGTGCTTATGCATTGTAATTATCACCCTTTGGAGATTACAAGGTTGCATATTGTCTATATATCTCATTCAAGTTGAATAGAGTTTTGAGATTGGTTATTGCAGGTGTGAAGAAGATTGGTAAAGACAGAAGAAGCATTCTCAAGCAAGAATTGGAGCTATTGTAATTCAGAGTTTGAATAATAGAATAATTCTTGGTGGAGTTTTTCGAAAAGGGTTTCTCCATGGTACATCTTGTGTAATCTTTCTAATATCACGTCTAGTTCTTCTATCAACTTCTCTCTTCATTCTACAACAATAAAATGAATTAATCAAGATAATCACCCACAAAGAATAAATGTAACAAAGAAAATACTTAGATTAGCAATATTAAAGTTTTACAGAGTATTAAGCTAAGAAAACACCTCATTTTTCAGCAGATTTCTCCTTTGGCATGAAAGACATAATACTCAAAATGACAACACCTGATACTACATGCTCCCCCTAAGAGGTAGCCACCAAAACGTCAGTCCAAAAGAAAGATAGATCCATAGATCCACTAGATTGGTGCATCTCCATATGCATCTAGTTCAAGAAAGAAGGGGAAATGACCCCTAACTTCTCCTAGAGATACTCAAAAGTATCTTTAGGAAGAGCCTTTGTGAAAATATCAACAATCTAATCCTTCGTCAGAACATACTCAATCTTTACTTCATTCTCCATGACCTTCTCTCTCAAGAAATGATACTTGATAGATATATGTTTCATCCTCAAGTGCATTCCAAGATTCTTCAAAATGTTAATTGCACTTGTATTATCACATAATATAGAAATAGGAGCATCATACACCACTGTGATATCTTTGAATGTCTATTTCATCCAGAGAAATTGTGTACAACAAGATGCAACAACAATATATTCAACTTCAATAGTAGACAAAGAGACTGAATCTTTCTTTTTACTCAACCATGCCACCAATCTACATCCAAGAAAGAATGCACCACCACTTGTACTCTTTCTGTCATCTACACATACAACCCAATCTACATTTGTATACGCACTTAAAGTAAAGTCAGTATCTCTAGGATACCATAATCCATAATTTGGAGTGCCATTCAAATATCTGAATATTATTTTAATAGAAACAACGTGTGTTTCCTTAAGATCTTCTTGAAATTTAGCCACAAGACATAACAACATGCATAATATCCGGTCTAGTATCAGTCAAATACAATAGTCCACCAACCATAGAACTATACTTGCTCTAATCATCCTTAGGTGAATCATCATCTTTACCCAATTTGCAACCAATCATCATAGGAGTACATATTGGTTTGGAACCATCAATCCCAAACTTCTTCAACATCTCTCTCACATACTTAGACTGTGAGATAAAAATTACTTTCTCTGTTTGATTAATCTATAGCCCAAGAAAGAAATTCATCTCTCCAAACATGGACATTTCAAATTCTTTCTGCATCTCTTCCGCAAACATCTTGCACATACTTTCATTTCCTCCAAAGATAATGTCATCAACATATACCATTACAATTAAGATTTTGTCAATTTCAATCTTAAAATATAGATTTCTATCCGTTGTACCTTTGTTGAAACCTTTCTAAATCAAATACTTGTCCAACCTCACATACCAAGCTCTAGGAGCTTGCTTCAATCCATATAAAGCTTTCTTCAATCTACACATCATATCCAGCTGCTCTGACAACTAAAATACTTTTGGTTGTTCTGGTTGTTCCATTTAGACCTATTTTTCTAGTTCACCATTCAAAAATGTTGACTTGACATCCATATGATAGACTTTAAAGTCTTTATGAGCAGAAAATGCTAAGAACATCCTTATAGCTTCCATTCTTGCTACAGGAGCAAAAGTTTCCTAAAAATCTATGCCTTCTACTTGTTAGTAACCTTTACAAACAAGCCTTGCTTTGTTTCTAACAACTTCTCCATTCTCATTCAACTCATTTTTGAATACCCACTTTGATCCAATAATTTTTTTATCTACCAGTCTTGGAACCAATTCCCAAGTTTGATTCTTCTCAATTTGCATAAGTTCTTTCATGGCTTCCCTCAAATTTTCATCTTTACATGCTTCACTTACAGTCTTCGGTTCAATCTTAGAAAGTAAACACAGATTCACTTCATCAACAACTCTGCTTCTAGTCATTACACCTTTTGTCTTATCTCCAATAATCCGACTTTCTGAATGATTCTTCTGTACATATCTAGGTGTCTTAGGTGACATCACTAGAGCATCTTCTTCTCTTTCATTCCGTTCATTCTTCTCTTCTTGCTCATCCTTTTCCTGTTCTTCCATAATCTCTTCAATTCTTACATGATCAAGTTCATCATATTCATATTCATTAATGTTAATTGAATTCTTCACTGTCTCATCAACCTTGACATTTGCACTTTCTACAATCTTTCTCAGTCTTTTATTGAAACATTTGTATTCCTTGCTTTTAGTAGAATATCTAAGAAAAATTCCTTCATCACTTCTTACATCAAATTTTCCCAAAGTTTCATCTCTTCTGATGTAAAATTGTCTTCTTAATACCTTGAAATACTTAATAGTAGGAATTATTCCAAACCATTGCTCATAGGGAGTGTTTGTACTGTTTTCTCTTGCTTGAACTTGATTGAATACATAAACAATAGTATTAATAGCTTTTTTCTAGTAAACTTCTAGTAAACTGGCCTCAATAATCATTGATCTAGCAGCCTCTTGAACTGTTATATTTTTCCTTTCAACAATTCCATTTTGCTGAGGAGTTCTCGAAGTAGATAACTGTCTCTTTATTCCATGCACTTCACAAAACATATTAAACTCATGGGAGGTGAATTCTCCACCTCTGTTAGATCTTAAGCATTTTATCTTCAAGTTTACTTCATTTTCAACTACAACTTTGTATGTCTTGAATCTATATAATGCATTGGATTTCTCTTTAAGAAAAGTAACCCATGTATATCTAGAATAAATATCAATCAAAATCATAAAGTACCTTTTACCAAGTAGACTTGTGACTCTTGTAGGACCACAAAGATCTGTATGAAATAAATCTAGTAGATGAGTAGTAGATTGTTCCTTTGATCTGTAGTGACTTCTTGCTTGCTTTCCAAGCTGACAATTCCTGCAGATAGCATTCATAGGCTTTGTAATTCTTGGTAAATATCTCACGACCTGAATTGAAATGATCTTTGCCAAGTTATCAAAATTCATGTGACACATTCTTCCATGCCATAACCAAATGTCATTAATCTGAGTCATAAAGCATCGTCCATCAACACCTTTAAGTTGATAGATGTTTCCTTCAGATTTCTTTCTTGTAGCAATTGATGTTCTGGATCCTTTCTGGATCTCACACCTCTCATCCTTAAACACAAGATCATATCCTTTACTGTATATCTAACCAACACTCAAAATATTATGCCTTAAACCCTTAACATAGTAGACATCATTAGTATTATGCTTGCCATCAAAACTTACTAAACCTATCCCACAAATTTTAGCACTAGTATCATCTCCAAACATAACCAATCCTCCATCATATTTTTCAAGCTTAACAAACTTACTTTTACCACTAGTCATGTGATGTGAACAACCACTATCAACAACCCAATAGTTCTTTTCTTGTTTAGCATGTAGGGTAGAGATAACTGTACCTTCATTTTTCTCCTTCTTTGAAGGGCTTTCCTTTACATGTTTTTCAAAATTAGTAGAAGTAGGTGCATACTTAATCGCCAAGAACAAGCATTCATTGTCATCAGGATATTCATACTCAGAATCTTCATTAGATGTACTAGCATTCTCATTGACATTATATGCTCTATTAATCTTCTTTCCTTTCTTTTCTTTCTCATATCTTTGTTTATTCCTCTTAGCTCTTTCCGGACATTTTGCATCATAATGACCTATTTCTCCACAAATAAAGCATTTAAAGGGTGACCTACCTTCATACTTACTAAAGCCTTTCCTCATCCTTCTTACAAAGTTAGCTTCTATTTCATCAAATTTTTCTTCATCTGAATCTTCAGTTTTTGTCACCTTAAAAGCAATTTTTGATTTGCATCCATTCCTCAGACTCGACTTCCTCATCTCATAAGATGTCAAAAATCCCAACAAAAGATCTTTAGTGTAGGTCTTATAATCTATACTTTGTTCAATAGCACACACCTTCTCACTGTAAGCATCAAGGAGAGTTCTAAGAATCTTCTTCACAATTCTGGTTTCATCTACAGTAGCACCAAGTCCTCACATTCTAACCACTATGTCATCCAATCTCTATACATAAGCTTTAACATTCTCATCTTCAGACATATGCAGAAGCTCAAACCGTGTCTCCAAATTCTATAATTTTGCCTCTTTAACTCTTTCATCACCTTCATGCGCCCTTTCCAAAGCATCCCATACTTCCTTAGTAGTCTTCAGATTCTGAACCTTAATCAAATTGGAATGTACTAGAATGTTCTTCAAAATGTACTTCGCCTTATTGTTCTGCTTCATGTGCTTTGATCTCTTTAGGCGTACTCAGACCATGTTAGTAGGAGTGTAAGGATTCTTATAGGCTTTCTCCATATCATATTCATGATACTCCATATATTCTTCCATCAATATTTTCTAGATAGCATAGTTAGTTCCATCGAACCTCGGATAATCATGTCATATTTCCAGCTATCCCAGACCTTCCTCAAGCAGTTAAGCTCTTCACCAAGGAACCAACCTCTGATACCAATTGTTGAAAAAGACAATTGAGAGGGGGGGTGAATCAATTGTCATAGATTAAACTTTTAATTTATTCACCAGAACTAACACTTAACATTGCTTAACACATTAAACAATGAATACTAGTGCAAAAACTGAAAACCATCACATAAACAACATAACGCCATATTTACGTGGAAAAACCAATAATGGAAAAACCACGATGAGGATTAACACACACTATAGAGAATATAAAAATCAATTACAAGAGGCTTGCTGCTTGAGAAACAAGGCTCACTGCGAAAACAAGGACTCATTGTTTGGAACAAGGACTCACTTGTCCAACAGGGCTAACAACTCAAAGGGATAACTGCCACAAAGATACAAAGAAGACAAGGAAGACATGTTATAGAGAGAAGACAATCTCAATGCAACAAAGGGTTCTACCACAATTCGCTCAATCCACTTGCAGACATGCACAAATGATAGAGTGCACCTTTAGTTCACTGCTTTTGGAAACTCAACATTAAGGTTTCATACTGATCTACCACATTTGCATTACACACACTCACTAGATAGCATCAATCTTGCATCTATCTACTCTTTTTCCTTTCACTTATTTCTCTTCTTCGCTCTTGTATGTCCTTCACCACTAACTCATCCTGTATTTATACCATCTTCAACTTTGAAACATATCCAAAGTTGGCTATCAAAATTCAAATTCAAATTAGGTCGGTGCCAAAATATTCTAGGATGGAATTAGAATTAGGGTGACCCAAACACATGCTTCATTAGGACCCAAATAGATCCAACATGTTTCACTAAATCCGAAAGTAGTATTCCACACAAGGTTGACCAAACCAGTGTAAAAAAAAGAACAATCAAGCACAAACTTTCTAGATGCCAAAATTATCTTCAACATGATCAAGGCAACTCAACTCAAGAACTGCAAGCCATAAGACTTGATCAAGGAGGAATCCAAACAAACGACATTTCTCCTGAACCCAAACTAGAAACATAGAAAACCATAGTTCACAACTGGTGAACATAACTCACACTCTACAATGAGTCAACAACTAAAAATTAGGATATAGTAGATTCCAACAACTAAGATCAACATATCTGTGTTAGTTCCAAATTAGAAATGTAGTAAGCAGAAAATGCAACACATAGACAATGAACATGATATTTTACCCTGGGAAAACCCTCCTACTCGAGGGAGAAAAACCCAACAAATAATATCTTCTTATAAATTGAAAGAATAAGAGCATAAATTTGCATACAAATCAGGCCCTCAAATTTGGCCAAGAATTATACAATAATAAATGCTGCTTCTCCTTGAGCAGATGATAATACTTCTTCAAGGAATCATATCCGTTGTTAAAGAAACTGGACTACCTGGGAGAATGCAAATTGCTGCTTAGAAGATGCAAGTTGTTGCTAAGAATGGAAAACTCCTGCTGCTAAGAATGGTGAACTCCTGCTGCTGCTAAGGTGCAAATTTGAATGAATGAACTTGATGATAAAATGAGATGTCTTCACCTTCCTTATATACAAAGTTAGGCAACCTCTTCTCTAGGTTAGCCCCTAGAAGAAATAAAATATTATTTGTAAGTCAAGGCTGACTTGCCTTAAAGATCATTATGTTTAGGAGAAAATGTCTTCCAAAACTACAACACTAACACTCCCTCTTAGTTAGGGAGGTATTTTCCAGATATCCTCAGCATGGAGTCTCTCAACTTGACACCCACAATGGCTACCCATTTGTTGAAAAACACATCTCAGTCTTAGAGATGTCCAAGAGTTCATCATGGAGTCTCTCAATGTGATGTCCACAATGGCTACTCCCATTTGTGGAAAGAAACACATCATGGAGTCTCTCAACATGATGTCCACAGTGGCTACTCCCATGTGTGGAAAGAAACACATCTCATTCTCAGATATGTACAAGGGTTCATCATGGAGTCTCTCAACGTGATGTTGTCATGGAGTCTCTCAACATGACGTCTCATCTTAGTCTCAGAGATGAACAAGGTTTCATCACAAAGTCTCTCAACGTGATGTCATCATGGAGTATCTTAACATGACATCTCATCTCAGTCTCAGAGATGAACAAGGTTTCATCATAGATTCTCTCAACATGATGTCGTCATGGAGTCTCTCAACATGATGTCTCATCTCAGTCTCAGAGATGAACAAGGTTTCATCACAGAGTCTCTCAACGTGATGTCGTCATGGAGTCTCTCAACATGACGTCTCATCTTAGTCTTGGAGATGAACAAGGTTTCATCACATAGTCTCTCAACGTGATGTCATCATGGAGTCTCTCAACATGATGTCTCATCTCAGTCTTAGAGATGAACAAGGTTTCATCATGGAGTCTCTCAACCTGATGTCGTCATGGAGTATCTCAACATGATGTCTCATCTCAGTCTCAGAGATGAACAAGGTTTCATGATGGAGTCTCTCAACATTATGTCATCATGGTGTCTCTCAACATGATGTCTCATCTCAGTCTCAAAGATGAATAAGGGCTTGCACCTCATATTTCTCCGTCTTAGAGAAATATACATTACAACAAATCTTCATGATGATGTGACTCCCTCTAAAGCTCCAAGTACTTGCATCAACCTCTTGACCTCCTCATCCAATATTGTCTACAATTCTTGTCTTAAAGGAATGGTTTCCAACACACACCTCTAACAGTATTGACTTGTGAGAGTTCAAGATTGTCCTTCTCGAGCTCATCCCAGATCACCCTATTCTTAATAGGTTTGCAGAGCTACCAATGTCAAATCCAGATTGACTGTCTTGTGCAATCTTGTTCTCTACAACTAAAGAGGTCTTCCAAGGACTTTAGCACCTGGCCTTGCAACACTACAATCCACTTAGCTGACACTTTCACTTCTTCTCAGTGAGTCACAGGACTCCCTCTTGATCCCTGCCTCAGAGATTGCAATGAAATCCTCTGGAAGTGAAGTCCCCTCGATTGACTGATCTCAAAACCTTAGTCCTTTTTTTGGACATGATCTCAACTCGTGTCTTGAATTCTTGAAATATAACTCCCTCTGAATGTCATTTCCTCCTCTCTGAAGTAGCTGATCGCAATGACAATCTATATAGGTTCTTCGTTGTTTAGTGTCTTCATCATTCTCAATCATCTTGGCTGATGTAAACTCTCCATCTAAGGCTGACCCAACCTTGTTCCCTTGAGAGATGTCTCCAGTGAATAATCATGAGAGTTATGTGCCACCAACTCAGTCCCAAGGCTGCAAGCTATGTTTCCATGTTTTTTAATTTCTCCAGCCGACATGACTTCCTCATAGGATGCCTCAAGCTCTTCCTCCCTTTGAATTCCTTAAGCAATCTCTCATCATCCTTTTTCTCCTCGGTCCATCCTGCATTTAGAGAGATTAATAATAGTTCATAGAATCAAACTACCCCTGATACAAATGAAGAAAGTAGTCATATAGAAGATATAGAACAATTAAATGGAACTTATCTTTGTTGATTCTGATATATGCTCTTGGAAATGCTAATCATTGCACTCAATATAATTCGCTGCTCTTTATAATATCCTTTGTTGGATAGGAATGAAATAGGTGATCAAATTTGGCAACCTTCAGCAACTCAGATACACCCAATATGAAGCTCTTGCGCTCGAATAAGTCCACAACCCTTCTTCTATAGGTCCACAACTTGATCACATGCCCACATCCTAGTATTAACAATAACCTAGCAACTCTGTCCCCTAAAAAAAAAACATACGCCCAACATTGACATTCATCGCCAGACACTCCCTAATCCTTAGTAATTCTTATGCCCATTAACAAAAATTAATAACATGAACACATATAGAGTTTTCTACCTTCCACTACCTTACCAACACAAGTATTTACTTGGAGTCAAAGACGACTCGGAAATGGAAGCATCAACACTTTAGAATCCTGTCAAACTAATGCCTAACTAGAAATATTATCTTCTGCTATCATGCCCAACAATCTAGGAAACACCACCAATAGTACCAATAAGGAGACTCACATCCAACCTTAGAGTGAACATTTCAAACCCTCATGTCAAAACTAGTATTGTAACCAACTGATAGCTCTATTTGATCATTCACACAAATGCCAGAAACAAATACACCCTCCAAGCTTCCTGATTGCAATCATATTCTTTTTTCACAACATTTCTTGTGTCTAATCTGATCAAATATTTTCTTGGACCCACTTTGATACCATGTTAGTTTTTGATCAAAAATGTAATAAGAAAAAAATGCAACACATAGACAATGAACACGATATTTTACCCTGGGAAAACCCTCCTACTCGAGGGAGAAAAACCCAACAAATAATATCTTCTTGTAAATTGAAAGAATAAGAGCAGTTGCTTCTTAGAAGATGCAAGTTGCTGCTAAGAATGGCGAACTCCTGCTACCTAGAATGGAAAACTCCTGCTGCTAAGAATGGTGAACTCTTGCTGCTGCTAAGATGCAAAGTTGAATGAATGAACTTGATGATAAAATGAGATGTCTTCACCTTCCTTATATACAAAGTTAGGAAACCTCTTCTCCAGGTCGACCCCTAGAGGAAATAAAATATTATTTGTAAGTCAAGGCCGACTTGCCTTGAAGATCATTATGTTTAGGAGAAAATGTCTCCCACAGCTACAACACTAACAATCTGAACCACACAAATATAGGAGCAAATTCAGAGAAAATCTTAGAGCACCCACTGAACACTTGCAACATATCTTCATTAAAATTTTCTCAATATCCTCGACATATATAGCCAACAAAAACTAGTTGATTAGTTGACATCAATGACAACACCTTCAATATTTCCATTCTTGCAACAACCATGGCATCTGCAACTTTGTTGTTGACTCTTAAAATCTGCTCAAAGGTGATTTCTATGAAGTATTCCTTAAAGCTATCCACCATTCTCTTGTATTGCATCAACTTATCATCCTTTGCTTGGTAATCATGATTGACCTATCTGACCACCAATTGGGAATCACCATAGACCTAGAGTTCTTGGATCTTCCATCAAATTTCCATTCTTATCCTTGTGATGAGAGCTTCATACTCTACGATGTTGTTCATGCATGGAAAGGCTAGTCTATTTGATTTTATTATGCAATCACCTTAAGGGGTGATGAATAGAATTCCCGATCTTGATTCGTGTTGCGTATGGGAACCATCAAATTATAGTTTCCACTGATTTTTTGACTTGAGTGTAAATACTGTCTCATCTATAAATTCAGATACTAATGGGTTTTCAACATATATTGGAGCTTCAACTAATTGATCTACTATGACTTTTCCTTTGATAGCCTTGTGGTCCACATACTCGATGTCAAACTCACTCAAGATCATAACCCATTTAGCCATGTGGCTTGTGAGAGTTTCCTTTAATAATAGATATTTTAATGGATCGACCTAAGAGGTAAGCTTAATTTTGTAGCTCAACACATAGTTTCATAGATTTTGAGAAGTGAACACTATCACTAAACAAGCTCTTTCAATGAGAGTGTAGTTAAGCTCATATCCCACTAAGGTCTTGCTGATGTAATATACAACTCTTTCCTTTCCCGATTCATCATGTTGTGCTGGGAGAGATCCTAATAATACTAATGTTGTTGAGATATATAATAGCAAGGGTTTATCTGCCACTAGTGGCATCAAGACTAGTTGTGATGCTAGGTAGTCCTTCAACTGTTGGAAATGATGATCCCATTTAAAAGTAACACATTTGTGAAGGCGTGTGAAGGGATGTCATTTGTCAGCCAACTATGTAATGAATCTTCAGATATACTGAAGCTTCCCTTGTAGATTGCAAAGTTTTTTGAGCATTTTAGGTGGCTGCATCTCAATGATGGATTTGGCTTTGGTAGGGTCCACTTCAATTCCCCTTCGTGATACAATGCATCCCAAAAGCTTTCCTAAAGTGACTCCAAAGGCACATTTCTTTGGATTCAATCTTAACTGATATTTCTTGAGTCTATGGAAGATTTCAACTTAGACTTCAAGATGTCCTTTCCTTGTGATTGAGTTTGCAAGTATGTCATCCACATCATCTTCCAAGATCTTGTGAAACATTTCATGGAAGATAACGGTCATCGCTCTCTGATATGTAGCTCCAAAATTTTTAAGAACAAATGACATGATATTCCAGCAATAGGTTCCCCATGCATATGTGAATGTAGTTTTATGTTGGTCCTCCTTGGCTATCGTTATCTAGTTGTATCATGAGAATCTATCCATGAGGGAAAATATCTCATATCCAATTGCTAGATCCACAATAATGTTTATGTTTGGAAATGAAAGTTAACTTTAGGACATGCTTTATTCAAATATCTAAATTTTGTGCATATACGAATACCCCCAGTGGGTTTTGATATTGGTACTAGGTTTGAAACCAACTCTAGATAGTCAATATGTCTTATGAAACCCACATCGAGCAGCTTCTACAATTCAACTTTGACTAGTAGTGCTATTTGTGGATGCATTTTCCTTAGCTTTTATTTCATAGGTTTCACATTGGTTGCACATCATAGGACCAAGAAAAGTTGACTTTCCTTTCTTTTAAGAAAACTGCTAGAGTATGTTGTTCTTCATGATTAAGGGATGTATCATAGAATTTCACTTGAGGAGGTTGCTTTGTGGTCCTAACATTCACTGGTTGCACATCTTCCACAAGAACTGTTGATTTTTCCTAATCCATCATGACTTTAGGGAGATTGAATCCTTCATCCTTAGGTGTCTCAAGGAGGTTTTCACCATCAAATGTGTCCTTTGTTTTTACTTTTCTTGATCTGAAAAGTACCACATTATGGTTTTCACTTGGGGATCTTGTTTTAATTTTTAAATTCATCATTTTATGATTGAAGGATTTAATCGTGTCCCTGAAGTACACTTGGGTATCAAGTTCAATTTCAAAACCTAATTTCTGATCTCCAAAAGGCATGTCATCTCAGATTCCAATGAATTCTATGATAGCCTCATCATTTTTGAGTGAATCAAGAATCAACACTTATTGTTTGTCCCAGTCTATGAGTTGAAGATAGATAAGTTTAAGTTCATTGTCTTGGATGGGAGATGTGAAGGATCTAGTGGTGATAGTGTATATTGAGGTACTTTTTGAATAAATCCATTATACACATGGGTAAGTCTTCAATATTTTTGTCATTAGGTGGGTTAGACCAAGAAGGAGCTTCAAATTCATCATTTAAGATATCCTCAATAAGAGGGATTACATTTTTGTTCTAGTCGCACCCAAGACCTTTCTTCTTTGGTAATTTCTCTAAGATGATGGGTTCACACATAACATGTTTGTTTAAGGCAAGTCCATCGATACTTGTATATCCCATTTTTTGATCAATAGATAACCTTTGTTGTTTTTATCAACAAGAAGAGGTGGTTCCTCTTGTTCCTCTCGATATACCCATTTGGAAAGATATCCTTCATCTATGACTTTTGCATTTAGTTCACCCCATCTTGTGAAGATAGTTGGATTAGATTTGAAGATTTTAGTCACTTGCTCAATCTAGTGGGGTTTTCCATATGATTTGGGAGAAAGTGGTAATTTTCCCACATAGAAGGTTTCTTTGAAGCTGTAGTCACCACAACCATTGTCTTGTATCTATAAGGAAAGCTTAGGTGTGGAAAAAAATCTCCTAATGCCAAAACCTCAGGGAAGAATGCAGATAGGACTTTAAATTTTACAATTATAGTTCATTAAGATACACTTGAAAGGAATAACATAACAAATAAATGAACATACACAATTAGACACCAGATTTACATGGGAAAACCCTTATGGGAGAAAAACCCACCACACCAAGAAAAGCCTCTTTGTATTATAGTAAACAAAATTACATACAGAGTATAGACTTCACTTTCTGATGTCAATTTACAACAACATTCATTGGTCAATCATTATACAAAATAGCTCTCAGAAAACATACAATGAATTCACTCAAATCAATTCATGTCCAATCGAGAAACACTTCGTTATCTCACTCTGTTCATCGTCATCCGCCATTGCCAGAGAGTAATCCATTCTCTCACAGTCTATTCATCCCCCTCACAGGAACGGTCGCAACAGTCCAACTGCTAACGGTTCACATTCCGCTTCTCTGATTGGTCAAAAACATACCACATAGGATAGTCATTTGGTCAAGGCGTTCAAACTGTATCGCATGTCGGTGAGACACTAGGTCGTGTCTCCCCGATGCCACAATGCCCGACTGTCATTATCGGCTAGAGTCACCACCATTGGCAAGAGTCATATCGAGTTCAAACCTGTCGCCCAGACTCACTCTATCGCTAAGACATCACATCGTTCTCCACTGCAGAACCATCAGCAAGACCATCGCTGTTGACGAGACATCATACTGAACACAAATCCAGCTTGTGCAGATCTATCGACAAGAGTTTTGCTATCGCTAAGAGTCTTATAGAACCTTTATGTCATACCGATGTTCATACCCATCGGTAAGAGGAAAACCATTGGAAAGAGTTCTCACCAAAAACACCTGTTTGTCGGCAAGACCAACAATCATCGGTAGGAGATCACACTAAAGGCATACCCGACAATTCATATTACTCTAACTAGTCTATCGACAAGAGCAACACCATCGGTTAGACTCTTATCAAACCTTCATGTCACCCTAAAGACATTCTTGTGTAAGACCGTCGGTGAGACATATTGTGTCGGAATGAGTCATTCTGAAGCTTCATGTCTCTCCCTGATGCCACTCATTGCCAAGAGTCTCCTCGATAACCAATTGGAACCAACCCGTCAGTAAGAGGTCTTGAACGACGGAATGAGATGGAAAACTCACAATGATAGACATGTCTTGCTGATGACTCCCGTCGGCAAGAAAAAAACAAAGTCTCGGCGATCTGAGCACTTCAGAAGTTTAGAACACAACTGCTAGTTGGTAAGACATTCAGAGGGTCTCACTGACCTTTCCCTTTTAGGAGTTTCATGTCAGTAAGCTTGAGGCACATTTTCCAACAATCTCCCACTTGATGAAGACCTTACTAACACCTCCAGAGCACAACAAAAATACTGAAATTCATGGGCACTAAGACCCATCAAACTGGCACATCACCTGAACTTGTCTGTGCTCACTGGTTTCATCAATGCATCTGCAACATTTTCCAGAGTATCCACTTTTTCTAAAGATACCTTTCCATCCTCCACCATATCTCGTACAAAATGATACTACACATCAATATGTTTTGTCTTGGCATGGTAAGTAGGATTTTTTGCCAATCAAATAGCACTTTGACTGTCACAGTAAATTGTTATTATCCCTACATCAAAACCAATGTTAGAACACAAATGTTTTAACTAGATTGCTTCTTTATAGGCGTGTGTTGCTACCATGTATTCTACCTCTGTAGTGGACAAAGCGACTACAACTTACCACTTACTCATCCAGCTAACTGCACCACCATTCATCATGAAAATATATCCACTGGTGGATCTTCTGTTGTCAATGTCCCCTGCCCAATTAGAATCCACATAACCTAAAATGCTGAGAGTCCTCTATGATTCAACCAAATTTCCATGGTAACACAAAGCATATTCTAAAGTTCCCTTTAGATATCTAAACACTCTTTTCATAGCATCCCAATGTGTCCTTCCAGGATTTTCCATAAAACGACTAAGTACTCCCACTGCTTGGGCAATGTATGGCCTTGTACAGACCATTGCATACATTAAAATTCCAACTGCACTAGCATAAGGCACTCTGGTCATGTCCTCTATCTCAGTAGGAGATTTTGGACAGTCTTCAACAAATAGCTTAGTTCCCTGCAAGACTAGAACAACTAGCTGCTTGCAATCAGTCATACAAAATCTCTCCAGAATAGTATTAATATACTTACTTTAACTAAGCCAAATTTTTCTACTCTTCCTGTCCTTGGTTATTTCCATTCCCAGAATATACCTACCTGCACCAAGATCTTTCATTTTGAACTTTGTAGACAACTGAAATTTTAGACCAGAAATCATTAACTTACTATTGTCTATGAACAACATATCATCAACATAGAGAGAAATAATAAGAACATGATCATTTTCAACTTTGTAGTACACACAATGATCAGATTTTGATCTTACAAATCCCAATGAAAAAACAAAAGTGTCAAACTTCTGGTACCACATTCTAGGAGATTGTTTTAATCCATACATAAATTTTTTCAACTTGCAAACCAAATTTTCTTTACATTTTTCCACAAAGTGCTCAGGCTGGGACATATAAATTTCTTCTTCAAGGTCACCATGAAGAAATGTTGTCTTCACATCCATTTGTTCAATCTCTAAGTCATACGCTGCTGCAAGTGACAAAAGAAATATGATAGACATCAACTTAGCTACATGAGAAGAAATTTCTCCATAATCAATTCCCTCTACTTGGGAATATCCCTTCACAATCAACCTCGCCTTATACTTTTCCACACTGCCATCCAGACCTATTTTCTTTTTAAATACCCATTTACAGCCAACAAATTTTCTGCCTTCAGGCAAGGGCACCAAACTCCAAGTATCATTCTTTTCTAATGATGCCATTTCTTCATTCATGGCTTCCAACCAAGAGTTTGAATCAGACATTCTAAATGCCTCTTTCAGTCCTAGGCTCATCAGTGCTAGAAATTAAAGCACAGGCACAAGTAGAATCTAACAAAGAAAACCCATACCTATTAGGTTGCTTTCTTTCACGTGTTGACCTCCTCATAGGCTGAGGCTTAGGTTGATATTCTTCTTCAGAACTCTCAGAACTACTTGAGCTCTCCTCAGTTTCAGGTACATTTTAAATTTTCAATTCCTCTTTATCCGGGGTTAGAGGAATTTCAACTAAATCCTTTTTATTTTCTGATTTTGTCTCATTGCAGATCCAAAGTAGAAGGCTTCAGCTCACGAAAGATAACACTTTTGCTATATAGAACCTTCTCTGTATCAGGATTCCAAAGCTTGTATCCTTTTATGCTAGTACTATAACCAATAAAAATACATTTAACAACCTTGTTTTCCAATTTAGATATTTTTTCATTCGAAACATATGCATATGCCTCATAGCCAAAGACATGAATGTGTCTCAGAGAGGGATTCTTTCCAGACCATGCTTCCAAAGGTGTTTTCTCAACAAGAGCGAAATTCAGAGAACGGTTTATTAAATAACATGCTGTTGCAACTGCCTCAGCCCAGAACTTCTCCTCCAATCCAACACTGCTTATCATACTTCATGCTCTTTCCATCACTATCCTGTTAAACCTTTCAACAACTCCATTTTGTTGCGGAGTGTAGGGTGTAGTTTTATGTCTTTTAATCCCATGATCTTTACAGTACCTTTCGAACTCATTAGAACAAAACTCACCGCCATTGTCAGTCCTTAAACATTTTATTTTTCTTCCAGTCTAATTTTCCACAAAGTTTTTAAATTCCTTAAAATGACTGAACACTTTTGATTTACTTTTCAAAAATAAACAAATGCTCTTCTTGAATAATCATCAATGAGCGATACATAATATCTTGATTTAGACAAAGAAGGAACATTTACTAGACCAAAACATCAAAATGAATGTAATCAAGTAAACCGAGGAAGATTTATGAGGACTGAGTAAAATGAAACATGGTGTTGTTTTCCATATATACAATGTTACAAAATTCAAATTCAAGGTTACAATCATCAAGCCCTTCAACAGGTTTTTATTCTTCAAGGTTTTTTAAACCTTTTTCTCCAATGTGGCCTAGCCTATGATGCTAGAGCATAGTCTTTTCTGCTGGAAGTTTAACTTCCATAGAGTTTGCACTATCGAGGAGACTTTTTCCTCCTTTTCTCCATGAGTAGCTTTGCGGACTTTATAGAGACACTATTGCATTGCACAACATGTGCATCTAGCTTATACAAGGTACCAATACGAGCACTCTAGCTAGCACCATTGAGCCTCTAGTCATCTTGCAGCCATTTAGAGAATGTGACTTGCACTCCAATATCATTTAGCTTACTAACGAAAGTAAATTTTGAGCCAGACCTGATATATGCATTACATCATTGATTCCCTTCACTCTTCCATCAAGGAATTGAATTCTGACTCTTCCACGACCAACTATTTCCAGAGACGAATCATTTTCCAAATACACCCTTCCACCATCATATTTTTCATACTTAGTGAACCAATCTCTATGAGATGTCATGTGGAAAGATTCTCCAGAATCAATCAGCCAGACATCATCTGATGCCTACGTAGCCAAGGCTGCAATGAAAACATTTGCATCACTCTGAGAAGAATCATTGTTGGAAGAATACTTCTTCTTCTTTTTCTCCTCTTTGAAATCCTTTCAGACATGACCAGGTTGCCCACAATTCCAACACTTCACCTTGGACTTCTTGCCAAGAGACTTTGATCTCCCTTTTGATTTCGATTTGGACTTCTTGTCTTTCTTCTTGCCTTTTTCTTTCGATCTACCTCGAACAACAAGAGCCTCCTTCGCCATCTCAGAAGATTTTCTTCTCATCTCTTCTGATAACAAAGAAGCAACATATTCCATCTTAAAAGTGGATGTTGTACTCCCAATAGCCATCACCAAGTGATCCCAAGAATCTGGCAAAGAACATAACAACAACATACAACGATCTTCTTTATCAATCTTCACACCCACAAATGCTAACTGAGCAATCAAAATGTTGAAAGCATTCAAATGATCAGCAATAGACGCTCCTTCCTACATTTTCAAAGAGTACAACTTCTTCCTCAAGAACAAATTATTCACAAAGGACTTGCCCTGATAAATAGCTCCCAGTCTTTTCCACAAAGAAGATGCAGTCTTTTCTTCATGAACATTTAGAAGAACAGAGTCTGCTAAACAAAGCCTTATCAACCCCTTTGATTTTCAATCTACAAGGTCCCAATCCTTTTGCTTCATACTTGTAGGCTTCGTTCCAGACACAACAAGCCAAAGATCACGATCAACCAACAAATATTCCATTTTGAGTTTCCACAACTCAAAATTACTGCCATTGAATTTCTCAATTTCAATATTTCCTGACGTGCTTGCCATCTTAATATGTAATTCAAATTACTAGACTTCTACAAGACTCCCACTGAACAAAATTGACTCAAAAAAAAAACCCAACGTACCCACAAGGATAACACAACTGGCCAGGCTCTGATACCACTTGTAAGGAAAGCTTAGGTGTGGAACAAACTCTCCTAATGCCAAAACCTTAGGGAAGAATGCAGATAGGACTTTAAATGTTACAATTATAGTTCATTAAGATACACTTGAAAGGAATAATAGAACAAAGAAATGAACATACATAATTGGACACCAAATTTATGTGGGAAAACCCTTACGGGAGAAAAACCCACCACACCAAGAAAAGCCTCTTTGTATTACAGTAAAAAAAATTACATACAGAGTACAAACTTCACTTTCTAATGTCAATTTATAGCAACAACATTCACTGATCAATCGTTATACAAAATAGCTCTCAGAAAACATACAATGAATTCACTCACATCAATTCAGTTCAATCGAGCAACACTTCATTATCTCACTCTGTTCATCATCATCCACCATTGCTAGAGAGTAATCCATTCTCTCATAGTTTGTTCATCTCCCTCACAGGAACGGTCGCAACAATCCAATTGCTAATAGTTCACATTCTGCTTCTCTGATTGGTCAAAAATAGACCACGTAGGATATTCATTCAGTCAAGGTGTTTAAACTGTATCGCATGTCAATGAGACACTAGGATATGTCTCCCTGATGCCACAATGCCTGACTGTCGTTATCAGCCAGAGTCACTAGCATCGACAAGAGTCATATCAAGTTCAAACCTGTCACCCAGACTCACTCTATTGCTAAGACATCACATCGATCTCCACTGCAGAACCATCGGCAATACCATCGCTATCGACGAGACATCATACTGAACACAAATCTAGCTTGTGTAGATCTATCGGCAAGAGTTTCGCTATTGCTAAGAGTCTTATAGAACCTTTATGTCATACCGATGTTCATACCCGTCGGCGAGAGGAAAACCATCGGCAAGAGTTCTCACCGAAAACACCTGTCTGTCGGCGAGACCAACAGTCATCGACAGGAGATCACACCGAAGGCATACTCGACAGTTCATATTACTCCAACCAGTCTATCAGCAAGAGAAACACCATCGGTTAGATTCTTATCGAGCCTTCATGTCACCCCGAAGACATTCTTGTGTAAGACTGTTGGCGAGATATATTCTGTCAGAATGAGTCATTCCAAAGCTTCATGTCTCTCCCCGATGCCACTTGTCACCAAGAGTCTCCTCGATAACCAACTGGAACCAACCCGTCGGTAAGAGGTCTGCCATGACGGAATGAGATGGAAAACTCACAGCAATAGACATGTCTTTCCGATGACTCCCGTCAGCACAACAAAAACAAAGTCTTGGCGATCTGAGCACTTCAGAAGTTTAGAACACAACTGCTAGTCGGTAAGACATTCAGAGGGTCTCACCGACCTTGCCCTTTCAGGAGTTTCATGTTAGTAAGCTTGAGGCACATTTTCCAACAGTATCTCCACTTTAATTTTAGGGATTGTTTGTTGTGTCTTTGATGTAGAAGCAAGTGTTGTTGGGTCAACATAGGAGGATGAAAGTAGAATTGCATCATTGTTTAGTACTTGTAGCAATCTATGATATTTTTCTTCCATACTTTTGATGAGAGACATTCATGTTCCATTTCATACCATATTGCTATATCATTTAACCCATTTTCATATTCCATTTCTATACCTTATCTTATCATTTTACCACCTTAATGTTGCATATGATTAAATATACATAAGAGGCATTTAGTATAGTTTTGGGATAAAAATATGAAAATTAATTATTGATTGTCTTTACTAATAAGCATTATTATTTTAGCTTTGGAAAATATATCATGAAGAAGAAGAAGAATGAAAAATTCTTGTCACATTCTTCACAAGAACCGTTTGGTCGCCTTCTATGTAGGAACTTCTTGTCCCTATCATGATTGAATTTTCTATTCACCATCCTATGGATGAAATAAGCCTCTGCAGTTGTTATGGTGACCTCTTTGATGTTGATTGTATATTGGATCTAATTAAGGAGAAGAACTTGCAATAAAGATGTGGTTGCTAGTTGTGTGGAGAACACCAAAAATCTTCTCATTTCCTATTTTTGTCTTTGTTATAATGAAACTATTTTAAATTTGTGGTTAGCGGCTAAGGCTTTACGTGAACCATTAAATTATAGTTTGTTGGCCATAGGCCAAAACAAAATATTTTATATTGCTTGTTATAAATTCTCTCTCTATATATATGATGTAATATTGGCTATGAACATGGACATAATATAATAGATGAACTCTGTGTTATTTTTGATAATTCAAGTAGCACTTTGCATGATCATTCCAACATAGAAAGGATCCCTTTATTTCATCGCTTGGCAGACTGAGGGGGCATGCCCACTTCTTGGAATGCCGGTGATTTTTGTAGTTTTTTATTATTTCAATAATGTGTGTTTTTCTCACATTTTATTCTCATTTTTCTCATTAGTTATTTTTGTAGTAATTATGAGTGTAATTTGATCATAAACTATAGTATTGTTTTGCTAAATCATCTATCATTACATTATCATATTGTTATTCTTAGATCAAAATGTTTTAGAGCCATAATTTTACATTCTGGAATTATTATAAATTGTTGTTACTGTCGTAGACTATTGTTGTTCCTGAAACAATTCCTTTTGTAGTTCCTGTCATAAAGGAAGAATAGGAAAGTTAAACTAGATTTTAACTTAGGAAGTTCCTGTGTGTTTTAGTTGCATTTCATCTATACTCACCTCACTACCTATAGCCCTTGTGCATATAGCCACTACACCTTTCCCAAGTTTACGCCCTCGGATTGACACTTAGACCAAAATGAATCTAGTTATTAATATTAAATATCTCATTTGGCCTATCAAATTTTACAATAGTAAAATGGTTCAGGATCACCATGAATGGTAACTTCTTTGTCATCATATGGAAATTTTATGCATTGATTATAGTTGGATGCTATGACCTACATGACATAGATCCATGGGTAGCCCAAAAGAATGTTATATGACAAGTCAAGATCCAAGACTTGGCATGTTGTCTCTGTAATTGTCGGACACACTTGTATAGGTAGTTTGATTGGTCCTTCAGAATCTCATTCATTATTATCATAAGACTTGATGGTGATACCTTTTTCCCTTTTGATTAATTCCTCAGAGTAACCCAAATGTTTGACCAGTTGAAGCCTGTACAATTTTGTATCAAGAATCTCTTCCCTTTGTGTTTGCAAACATATACTTCAAGGTGTAATGCTCGATTGTACAATGATTGGGATGGAATATCTTTCTCAGTGAATACCAAGTAGTGAGTGGATGTAATGTGCCCCACCATGGCTTGGAATTTTTTGATGTATATTTCATTAGGTACAAATGATGACAAAAGATATTTATCAAAAATTTATTTATGTACGGGTGAAATGATCAAGAGCTCTAGAATGGAGATTTGGGTTGGTGTGTTCTTGAGATGTTCTATTAAGCTATAATCTATAGGATTATATTTTGATAGAACTCTTGTTGTTGTAGGGGCTCCTTGAATGGTAACTTTCCCTCTTCGTGTAGTGACTCCACACTTAGGATTTGGTCCCTGGATAGTAACAATGGATATATGATTGTCATCACATTGTATATTTCCCACAACATTATCATAGTTGAGATTAACGTTATTGTAGGTTTTCTCTTTTCTTGCATCCTTTCCTTTACCATGGTTTGGCATAGGATTCTTGTATATTCCTATGACATTGTTTTTGGATGTACAAGGTTATTGGTCAATGTTGACATCACCATGATCAATTAGGTCTTGGATAATGTTCTTGAGTTTCATACAATTAGAAGTCTTATGTCCTTTGGTGCAATGATATTCATAGTAGTCATTCTCATTGTACCATAAAGGTTTGAATTGCAACTCTTCATACTGTCTGAATTTAGGAAGTTTTATTAATTTAGTTTGGATCAATTTACTCAAGATTGTTTCAATAGGTTTTCCCAATGTAGTGTATGTGCATCTTGGTGGATAATTATTTTGTCTCGATGGTGGTGGTGCTCTTGGTAGATTATTGTTTTGGAAATTTTGTTGATTCTATTGTTGTGAGTTTGATTGAGATGGGGCATTTATCACAAATTTTGTGTCTAACACACCGTCATTAGCTACAATCTTATTTTTGGCCCATTTATGGGGTTTGTCACTTGAACTAGATGGTTGGTGATTATCCTCATAGATTTTCACTTCTCCTTTAACTATGAATGGTCTCTCAATGTTAAGACCTTTAGAGATGAGTTATTCAAGGGTTGTAAGACATTGCATTCATAATTGGAAGGCGAGATCTGCATTTAGATTCCCTATAATGACCTCTACTTGTTTTTCGAGTATCGGTCATTTGCACTTGCTTGCCTTGTGTCTCCATCTTTATAAGAAAGAGGCAAAGGCTTCTCCTTTGTTTTGTTTGAGAGTGTATAGTGCCTCTAAGGTGATTTTTGTTAGAGTAATAGGTTGTTTACTTAATTAATTTAATCAGATTGATTAATTAATTAAGTCACCTTTTACTTTATTTTTCCTTAAGCTAAACTTAGGCCCTTTAATAATTACTTTATTAAATCCTAGGGTTCACTTTAGGGTTTTGATCTCCTTTCTTAAGGATTGATCTCTTTGTAACTATTTACTTCTCGGGTAATGCATTTTTGCTTCATGTTTGCAGAGCACCATTCTTGTGTCTCTTGATCTCCTTTGGTGATAGGTTATTTGCTTGTAGGTGTTCATTGGGATTTGTGAGGTTGGATTATCAACTTCTACATGGTATCAGAGCTCCAGATCTATAAGCTTCTTGTTCCTTTTTTTGTGAGATCTTGCCTTGAAGAAGTTTTTTCAGTGCATCCAGGGTTAAATCATATCTCTCTATTGAATCCAAAGCTGCCAAAATAGTCAAGATTGACCTTTGTTTTGTTAATTTTGGCTTTCATTTGTCAGATCTGTGAGGGTTTGAAGAAAGAGCTTTTTTGCCAGATCCAAGGGGTGCCTAATTTTTTGGGGTGTTTTGAGCCCAAATGGACCTCACCATTGCGCTCAAAAGGCCCAAAAACCCCTATTTCCATATATAATTTGTCAATTTTGGAGCAAGTCATCCCTAGGCAATTTTTTTTACTTGGCAGGAGTCGTACAGTTGCTTGCACACATTACGAGGTAAAAGTTTGTCAATTTTTTTTGCAAAAATTCACAGTTTTTTAATTTTAACACATTTTTTTTTAAAAATATGGCCACAAATATATATATATATATATATATATATATATATATATATATATATATATATATATATATATATATATATATATATATATATATATATATATAAAAGGCATATAGCCGACTTAATATATTTATATAATAATGTGAAAGGTTACAATAGTAATATCTTCCCAGATCATAATCTAAAATTTAACTTATACAAAAATATGCTAATGTATCTCTAGCTTCATCTCACAATATGATATTTCTGTGAGGCACAAGTTTGTATTTTCTAACAAAATTTTGGATGACCTTGTACTATATCAGCTTGTTATATTCATAGACAACTGATTATATCCTTTTGCAAAATTATTGCTTCAAAATGTTCATGCTTCATATGCCACATACTGCCCCATAAAGTTCATGCTTTGAAAATCTTATGATGTATTTGTAGATTCAAAAATAGTTGTATGTAAGATATAACTAAAATGCTCCAAAATGTTCATAGTATCAAACATTTCCAACAAACGAACTATCAACTTCTTCACCTTTCTACATGGTCTGATGTGCTAGTGGAGTTGAATGTGACTTTGCAGTTATGTTCATATCTGGTACTTGGGGAATTATCTAGAACCTGTTACTTTCTTCAGCTTGCGACCCTGCAGATTTGGCCACCTCTTTATGTTTTTCCTCTTGCTTGTTGGAGTTGCCCTTATGGTGACAATGGTGAGTTAACAAAAATGATAAAGCATGATATTTTATTTTAAAGCTTCTAACTATATCATCACCAACTTCAAAATGATGTCTACCTATTGCTCTGTATAGATGACTTGATGAGTTATACTCTAGTGATATCTTCAATGCAATGTACAAATTTTTGTAGCTAGCCTTGTGGTGCAAGTAATGTCTGGGAAAAATCCCCCCCACATATGCATCTCCTTTCCAAAAGTTATATTTCTGAATGCTCTTCAGTAATGCATTATCTTGCAAAAATATTTCCTTGATAACCAAGTTTGCAAGCTTGACCATATCTTGGTAATTAGGGTTTAGATCCAACACATTTGAAACGAAGATTGAAACTAAATCAGAAGGAAAAATTAGTCTATGTGCTGAAGGAAGAAAAATTTCATTCCCAATCAAGGTCTTCAAACATTTAAAAACCGGTTGGCAATCAGTCTTGAAGATATGAGACAGTTGCTCTCTTTCCAAAGCTCTTGAAAATGGCAACTCCCAGTCTTGAATTGGAAACAAAGCTCTTTGATTCGGTGGAAAAAACTCCATGGTGCACAAACTGTGAGAATAGGCTTAAAGTCCTGTGCAAAACACACTACCCAGAAAATGAGCTTGAAGATAACGGATAAAAGAGAAATTTAAAATATGCCCTACAACTCTTGGTCTATGCAATACCCAATGGAATGAACGAAATTCTAAAAGAATTGTTATTCAAATACATCTAGCTAGTTCAAATTTTCCTCACACTATTTCGCCAGACAATGTCTAATAGAGTGCAAAAGTAATTCATATTGCTCATAGTGTAGCTTTTAAAATTTTAACAAAAAAAAAAATCATTGTATTTTAAATTTAAAAAAAAAAAAAAATAGGCCCAATTGGGAAAATACAGTGATGGCCATTTGGCCATCAATTTTAACCCCGTATTTCTGCTACAATGGTTGTTTGAACGTCAAATTTAATATAGTAGACTGTGTTTTTTTCCCTTTGAGAGCAGGTTTCTTCCGGAGGCCATAACTTTTGCCCACGGTGTCGAAATTAGGCAAACGAGATATCGTTGACAAGAGGACTTAGAGTACTTTCCAGTGGTGCAATTATTTTTTGGATATTTTTTGTCAGGTCCCTTTTATTTCCAGTCAAAGTCAGATCTTCTTTTCTAGAGTTGCCTTCAATGTTTTTGGCATAACTTTTGCATACAATGTCAAAAATGGGAAAATGAGATGTCATCGAAAACATGGTTATGAGATATTTGTAGTGGTGTAAGTGGTTTCCAAATTTGATTTTTGGTTTTTAAAAAAAATAATTATTCTCAGTTGTAGTCCTTTTTTGGACCTTATGGGCTCACATTGCATGTATTTATCATTTGTAAACACACTGAATTAAAGTGCCTCAACTTTGTATGTGTAGTATTGGGATCTTGTACATCACTTTGTGCCTTATTGTACTCACACTATGATATACAGTGCCATGGGGGTTGATGTTTTCCTTTTTTTTTCCTTCATACCTTTCTCATGTGTGTGTGCCTTGGTTTGCAACACCCTTTATCTCTGCTTGTACTTTCATGTATGCACATTCATATGTTCTTGGTCCTTTATCATGCACCACATTCAGGAATTTAGTTTCAGTGTACCTATCATACCTCTCCCTCTTCAGCATTATGGGGGGTTTTCTACTATTGGTACTAATGCTTCTTTGGTTTTGTGTTGGAGTGAGCTATGCAAATAATATTTGCTCCTATGTACGAGGCAGATGCAGCAGTTGGTTACCCATGTATTTCGGTGAGATGGAGCACATTCCCATATGGACACTCTTGCATTCCTATTTTTGGAGGCGACCTTCCATTTTTCACTTGATCAGTTCTTCATACTATTGGTACTTGTGCCATATGTATCTTTGAGTTCTTGATGTTTTGCC
>VDFB02008528.1:288683-336284 GCA_007258455.2 Sequoia sempervirens
CATATCATTTAATGAGGTGGCGGTGCCTTTGAAAACCAAGAAAATTCCACAATGTCGTGTGGTCGCAGAAACTTGGAACCTTAGAACCGAAGTCGGGAGTTTCAAAGTTTTGAAAACCTTCGACTCATCGACTTCAAAGACAACCAAACAAAGGCTTGCAACTTGACGGAAGGAAACCAAATCAGACTATTGGGAAGTTATGAAAATTTAGAACTCCATGACAAGGTTATGAAACTCGAAGGACTAGTGACCTAGGTTAGGAAAAATGCAAAACCCGCAACTTTGAGCAATTGTCAAGAGTAATAAATAGCAAGACATTGAAAATGAATAAGGTAAAGACTCGAAAGGTCCAAAAGGGGGAAATTTAAGACTGGTGATAAAAAAATTAAAGGTTACGGATAACACATTGTAGAAAAGATATACTGACCCCAAATCCATAGATCCCTTATGTATTTTTGGGGGAAAACCCTCCCTCATTTTTCATGGCGTAGCTTTATTTCGGAAACATATGACTTGGCATAGGGTTTTTTGAGGAAAGCTCTCATGTCTTAGGAGTAAACATTGACTACTTTAAATCAATTGCTCGTAGCAATGGTGTTAGCAACTACTTTAAAGTGGGGGCATACATTGATAATATCTTTCGACATTTTGCATGTTTCATGGTGTGATTTTCTTTTTTCTTGTGATGTGTCCTTTTCTTGGTGGTTTCATTGGGTTTGATGTCCTCCAAGAGTGTGATATTTCTTAGCATATGACTTTCCTCTTAGTGGTGATGAGACACACTACATTCCCTAAGTTGTAAACCTTTTACTCTTGATTTGTCCTCTCTTGGGGACATTAGGCATGATGATCCCTAAGAAGAAGACCTTACACGAACGAAGCAAGATCCCTTTGAACAAAAAACTATATACATAATGTTTATAAGTGTTTGGCATAATATAGTTTGTTGACCTTGTGAGGCTCAAAACCCTAATTCAAGGCCACCTAGCATAACACACTTTCCTTTCATGTGGAGCCTTGCCATGTGCATGGTGTGAGTGGTTCCTTATCGGAGTTATCTGAGGGATAGCTTTGGTATGCTAAGTACAATGAGAGTCGATACATAGGCATGACTTTCTCACTAAGCCACCTTCCTCGAAGGATACTCACCTAGTGGATGGCCTAAGGTCCCACTACCCCAGAGTGAGCGCATACATCATTTGCATAGTGGGCATTGAGTTCTACTTCTGAACGTTCTTTGGACAAATAGCTAAGACGTGTTCCACATCGCGTTGGATAGTTAAGGTGTGATTCCCCCTCTTCTCCTAGACAAACAACTAAGACGTGTTCCACATCATATTGGATAGTTAAGGCTTGATCCACCTCCCTTTTTCTTCTTGGTCTTTGATGTTGTATGATTGTGTATCTTTGTTATTACTGCATACATAAGTTTCTTGAATGTCTACTTTAGTGTGAGTTTGACATGGGGTCATACTTTCACTAAAGTGCGTGCAAAATGTAATGTAGAAAAAAGTATCCATTTTCACACTTAATTTGGGAATATTAATATTAAAATGAACTTAATGTTGCCTTGATTTAGTGTTGTAATGTTTTTTACACATTCACATTAAGTTTAGGGCCCCTCTAAATTAAATGGACTTAATTGTGTCTTATTTAAGGTGTTGTAAAATGTATCTTTACACTTTCACACTAATCTAGGGCTTTATTAATTAATTGAGGTTAATTGAGCTTAATTGGCCCCTTTAATTTAAATATAAACCTAATGAATTGTATATTCCAAGGGATAAAACCCAACATTCATAAATGATATTACACAACACTTAATTTTTGGTGTTTTTCCTAGGTTAGTGACCTAGGACCCATTCACCACTTGGCAAATGGGTCCTCACTAGGTCCTAGGACCCTATTTCCACATAACATTTCACAATCCCCGAAGTGTGTCCTAGCTAAGTGAGCTAAGACCCATTCACCACATGGTGAATGGGTCCTCACTTAGACTTAGGACCCCCCCTTGGGATATTTTTTGGCGGTATTTTAATGATTTCAAATCCTAGATTTGATTTCGGCTTGTGATATTTGAATTTCAAGATTTAATGTTAAGATATGTATAAATACAAGGCTATTTCACTTAGTTTCACTTAGAAATTTCAAGTCTTCAAGCATTATAGAATTTTTTTGAGATCAAGAGCATTTTCAAGGCATTCAAGGGCAGATTATTGAAGGATTATTACAACAATCAAAGGTCACATCATCATGTCAAAGGCATAGTGCATCATGTATGTTGTTGAGCTAATGTGTTGATGTAGCATTGGAGATCCAATTCAAGCATTGTTACATATCAAGTTTTGTGATCAAGATCTATATTTCCTTAAGTCCACTTCATTCTAGATTGTTGATTTGTACTCCAAGGTTTCAGTTGAGGTGTGGTGAGTTGTGACATATTGTTGTTCATTCATCATTCCTTTATGCATTGTTTCATTACAAGGTTTAATTACCAAAATGAGGTTTTACCTAGGAAAACCCCTATTCCCTAACAAACAACATTTTCTCCTCCTTGATGTGTGATTGTAGGTTTTAGGTTGAAGATCATTTGGAGAGCAAAATTGGAGAAAGTTGCAAAGTTGTCAAAGTTGTCACCTTTCTTGCAAAATCATGGAAACTAAGCTACATGATTTATTTATGGGTTTCCGACAATCTCTGACTAAGATATGGGAGTGCAAACATTAAAGAATAAAACCCAGAAACAAATTTTCCAAAACCCTAGTCAGGACCCATTCGCCATAAGGCGAATGAGTCCTCATTGAGGCTCAAGAAAGCACTTTTTGTAACAGGTACACAACATTTAACCCTCTTAACACTTTCCTTTTGATTGATATATTGGTTGGGTTTGATTTATAATTGTCAATTACACATTATAACCATCATATTTGAGTGAAACACAAGTGAAAAGAGAGGTTAATCATCTTGATTACATTTTGGTTCTCTTTTCCTATGTTTCAATATATATGTGATGAAACACACACTTATACTGAGAGGGGGAGTGAATCAGTATAGATAAAAACTTTACTTCTCAACTTAAGCAAACATAACAATATTACTTCAAACCTTAATTATCCATATCAATACCATATATGAAAGATCTAGAAATTAAGAACACACATAAGAGACACATAATCTTACGTGGAAACCCTTATGGGAGAAAACCATGCAAAAATATTACTTGTATAAATATTCTTACAAAATTTGTAGGTTCCAACCCACTGGAGACTCCAATCCCCACCACTAAGCACCAACTCAACAAGAGATACCAATTCCTTCTAATGAGAGGCACCAACCTCTCCAAAGTCTACACCAAAAATTCACTTATTTTTCTCCAATTCTACCTTAGTATTTTCTCCAAATCTGCGTTATATCTCTTCTCAATTTCACCTTATATCTCTACTGCAAAATGATGCAATTTCTAATCCAAATTCTACTCCAAATTAGGCACAATTTTTGTTATAAATCTCCCATAAAAGTCTGCTCCAAATCAGGCATAATGTTTGCTATAAATCTGCCTTAAAGGTCTACTCCAAATCAGGCACAATTTATGCTATAAATCTATTGAAAGGGGAGAGGAAAAATGAGATTTCTCTCAAATTAAAAATCTATCATTCACATTACACTACAAAACTATTACATAGTATTGCCTTTAAAAGGCCATTATTATCGTACAAAACTATTTACGGGAATATAACTACCAAAACTAAATTCATTTATTAAATTAATATTAGAATGTTAATTTATTTATTTAACTAATCTATGTTAAGCACTAATTCCTAACAAAATATGCCTTAAAGGTATGCTCCAAATTAGGAAAAAAATTTGCTATAAATCTATTTTAAAGGTCTACTTCAAATTAGGCACAATGTCTACTATAGATTTATCCTTTTCTTCTTAAATCTTCTCTTCTTCTCCTAATTTTTCTCTTAAAATGAATGATTTTGCATTGAAGAATTTACTTTCTAACCTCCAAAATAACTTGTATTTATATCCAAATCCTGCACTTTACCAAAAGTAGGTTAGACAAGACTTGACATAAAATTTATTTTAAATATTTAAAATCATCTTTAAAGTAGGTCAGACATGTTTAATAAATATTAATTTAATGTGAGGTTGGTCATCCATGGAAGACAACACTTCCTTAATGGGCCATCCCTTTTAATTAATATTCTATTTTAATTTCTACCTTTTAAATCTAGCGCTTCCATAAGTAAATGGAGGTCGGCCATAAATAAATTAAATCAAAGTCTTATTATTCCTTGTCTTCAATCAACAAACTTTTCATCACGAAATTCTTCCTTTGACATCAATGAAAAATATTTCCAACAATATATGTGTGTGTGTGTGTGTCTCCTTCTCCCTCTATCTTTGTATATCTCTTTCTCACTATATCTTTATTTCTCTATCCCTTTATTTCTCTATCTTTCTATACTCCCTCTATCTTTATCTCTCTCCATCCCCCTTTTCCTACCTCTCTCTCCCTTCATTCCTCTATGTATTTCTCTCTCTTTCTCCCCCCTCTCCCTCTCCTATCTCTTTTTATCTCTCTAACCACTTCTTTAGGTTTATCTCCCTCCCTTTATATTTCCATCTCTCTCCCTCTCCCTTTTTATCTTTCTCCCTCTCCTCTTTATCTTTAGATCTATACTTCCTCTCTCTCTCCCTCTCCCTCTTCCTCTCCCTCTATTTATTTTTCTCTTTCACCATTTTTGTATGTTTCTCCCTTCCTCTCTCACGCACGTGCTCTTTTAATTTCTCACTCTCTCTATCTCTCTATTCATCCCTCTCTTTATCTCTCTCCCTCTCTTTCTCTCTCCCTCCTCTCTTCTTCCCCCCTCTTTCCCTTCATTTCTCTCCTTTCTATCTCTCCCTCTCTCCCTCTCCCTTCTGGAATCTATCTCTATATATCTCCCTCACTCACTCACTCTCTCCCATCTCTCTTTCTCTCTCCCTCTCTATCTCTCTATCTTTCCCCTCTCTCTATCTCTCCTACTCCATGTATCCCTTTCTATCTCTCACTATCTTTATATATATACCCTCTCTATATATATCCACATATCCCCCTCTCTCTCCCTCTCTATATCTTTCCACTCTTTCTTTGTATTTGTCCCTATCCCTCTCTCTTTCTCTCTCTATCTCTCACTCTCACTCTATTTCTATATCTCTCCTCCATCTATCTCTCTCATTAACTCTATATATATATCTCCCTCTCCCTCTTTATCTATCTCTTTATATATATCTTTCTCACTATATATATCTCTTTGTCTCACCTTATTTCTATCTCTATATATATCTCCTACTCATTTCTATATATGTCTCTCCCTCCTTTCTCATCTCTCTATCTCTCCCTTCTCCTCTATCTATTTTATATCTTTCACTCATCTCTTTATGTCTCTCTCTCCTCTCCCTCCTCCATCCTTTTCCCATTTATATATATATATATATATATATATATATATATATATATATATATATATATATATATATATATATATATATATATATATATATATATATATATATATATATATATATATATCTCCTCCCTTTCTTTCTATCTATCTCTCCCTCTCCCTCTATCTATTTATACCTTGCATTGTCTCTTTATGTCTCTCTCCCTCTCCTCTAATCTCTCCCTATATTTATCTATATCTATATCCTCCCTCTCTTTATGTACTATCCCAAGTAAAATTTGTATACAATTTTTTTTGAGTTTCACCAAACTACGTGGATAAGCATTTTGTCAAACAATTTGCATGTCACTATTCTGGTCTTGTTTTTAGTTTTTTTTCAGGTAAGTGATAAATGTTTAAGAAATATAATCGAAATACAATCTTTCCCACAATTTCTTAATCTCAAAATTGATAAATATTGCAATTGGGAGCATGTAAATACATTTTATACCAAAATGTGTATCTGATATAATCTTAAAATAAATAATATTTGATAACATATTCCATAATTAATGAACTATTACATAGAGAAACTATATTTGACCTATAAAATGGTCATATATGAATCACAACCTTCCAAATCCTTTTTATTTGTGCATACACTAATTTTATCAGGTCCTTGTAGAGGTCGCAACACCCATAAATATTATTATGACCCATATCAATGTTCATAAGCTCCTTAATTTCCACCACTAGTGACTCATTTTGACCTTGTTGACTATCGAGTGTGTGTTCCCCACGTTTCCTCTTAACCTCCAATAAAGTGCAGTAGACTTAAAATGACCAATACGACTCCCTAAAGAGGCACCAATTACTCATAAAGAGGTTGTGATATGTGGAAAAGGCCCATGACTCTTTAAATAAAATAATACTTCCACACAATAAAATAATTCAAATGGTAAATTGATTAGGAAGATATAAGCTATGCAACTGCAAAATGATATATTTCACTTGTAATTCCTTCCTATATATATCCTAATAAATGCCACTAAAATTTGTAATAGATAAAATATTAAATTATTACCACCATATATCACCAGGTCAATACAACTCTTGAAATTTGTTTTCTCTGAAGGCTTCACAAATTTTCCAAATTGATTAATTGATCATTAAAGCGCAATTACGAATCTTGAGTGAATCTGCCCTTTGATGGAATTGAGTTTTCATTCAATCCATCTTGAAACTTGAGGGTTTTCCTCTCAATTCCTTGGTAGCCAAGCTCTACAAAATTCCTAATTTCTTCAAGATAATATTTCAATTGATGACAATGAATCCCTTTTCACTCCCTTTTATACTACACCACCTTTAATTTTTAATATAAGAATATTTTACTCCATTAAAGTAACTTTATTTAATATTGTCTCCATCTATTTAATAAAGCTACTTTAATAATAAATTAATTAATTAAATATAAATGTCCAAATTATTAATTCAAGATAAATTAATATTTAATTAATTAAATTAATGTTCATGGTGGCTATTCGGAAATGGGGACATTACAATCCTCCCTTCCTAGAGATTGGTTGTCCCCAAGCAATTTGTACCTATATATACCATGGCCCAAATACCAAGATCCCAAATAAACTTGTAGAATGATCCACCATATCTCTGTTGCATCAACTTGACACAACTGAACCCAACAACTTTATCAATCTCTATTATAATGTGAAACAAACTACCACTCATATGAATCCCTAGGTCCCAGAGCCAAATTGGGAATTTTCCATCCCCAATATTTGATGACTTATGTTGTGCCACTCTGATTACAATTGGAATACCAATGTGCCAAGTCTTTGTTTCATGTTCTTGTATCCAATAATAATAACCATCTTCTAGAAACAAACTAGGAGGTCTGCAAAATTTGGATTCTTTTTCTGGAGACGGAGGTACTTCATACCAAAGTGATTTGTGTAATCATTTATCCATCCCACTCTTATGTGCCATCAAAATAATTTTCAAATCATTTTTATGTGGGATGAAAGAAAAATGATGAGCATACCTCACAATGCAATCAAGGTGAAATTCACCAGCTTGAGCCAAGGAATTCTCAAATAATCACTTGGATTCCATATCTCGCCATTCCCATCACATAAATCAGGAGATGTCTCACAACTCAAATCATGAAGAGTTGATTTTGCAGTATAAATGGAAGATGTACCAAAATGCAAAATTTGCTTGTCCAGCCCAACTAAATAACACTCATGATGCCCATCCTAAGTGTTATCATCATGTTGAATCTTCGTGATAGTAGATTTGTTGGAGTCACTAAGTGATTCTTCATCATTTCCAAGCTCATTAATTCTTTCAATCATCTTTTTAACCTCCATAGTTGTTGTGCCACATTCTCATTCATTTGATGTGGCTACAACATGTGACTGATTTTTTTCTTTGTAGAGATAAAAGTGAGCTAAACTTAACTCAAGGTTAAGTTCATCAACTTCTTTCTCCTTTTTTTTTTAATGCTCTATAAGTATTCTCTGCAAAATTGATGGCACAGTTTCTATCTGAAAGAAAATGTAGGTAATTTAATTTCATTACCCTTGAAGTGTGTTTAATAGTCTGTAGATTTCATATAATAGCTCCAACCATTAACCCTTTATGCCTTTCTTCAAGTTGAGCTATCCAAAGGAGGTATTCAATGAACTTGTGTGTGTTATCAAAATGAGTTAAGGTTTTAACAACCTTATACTTAAGGACTTTCAGTTGTTCCTTTAATTCACATGACTCACTGGGAAAATCATCAAATTCAACTTCATTGAATGAATTTTATGATTCATCTTCAAGAACATTCCTCTCCATATCAGCTGCCTCTATAGCATCCTCTATGCTATGATGTACAAAATCATATTATTTTTAGTTTGTATTCACACCTATTACCTCATACTTAGCCATCAAATCTTGAGTATCAACAAGGTAAGGTTTTTTATCACTGTCATCCTCATATGATTTATCTATCACCTCATGTAAATGTGAAGGTAATGGACTATTGTCCATAATCAGAAAATTAGAACCGTCATCATACCTTTTGTGGTGTCTTCATGGATGTCAAGTTCATCTTCCTTCATTATTGGATGTTCATCATCAAGTTATGGTCCAAGAGATGTATCCAACTAAAAACCAAGTGTATTACTTGTCATAACTTCTATCTCGTGGCTACAAGTTGTACCTTCATTTAACTTCAACCCTTGCATAGCTAAATGTCTTTGATCTAATTTATCCATCATTTTTTCTCATCACATAACAAATTTCCTTCATGTGTATTAACAATATCACCTTCAAGATCACCCAACTCACAATTTGATTCCTTGCAACTACTATGTAGAGATGGTGAGACAATGTTATGCTCAAATAATGAATCATCAAAAGAATCCATACCTTCATGTGGTTGATCAATCAATGTTGGTTTGGAAAAGTCCATAACAACATACCCTTCAACCTCATTGTTATCATGAAAACTCATGTGACCTACATGAATTGATTATTCTTCGCCCATATCATCACTCTATTGAAGTGAACTTGTGAGCATGGATTCATCTTATTTAGGGCCTCCACATGTATGAATAGGTGTCCAAACTTCTAGGAAAGTGAAGCAACGTCGTTCTCTCCTCAATTGATTTTTTCTCTTCTTAGGATCACCTATAGACTGTAAATCACAAGGAAGAAATTCTTCTTTCTTTTATTCTTTATTTTCTCTTTTCTCAATACTCTCTTTAATAACTTCTAAAATCTTAAACCTCTTGCCAAAAAAAGTTTTTCTTGTATCATCCATCAAATGAAAGCTTCCAATAATAAATTGTTGTATTTCCCTCAATTTTTCATCATTGTAGGGCACTTAAGGAGCTGTGATCCTTATAATTTCACTAAGGAAATGAGTAACAAGTCTTACCTCTCTATCATGTTGTCTCATAAACTTTGGCTTAATCAAGGAGGTAATTTATGGCTCCATTCCCCAATGCAATTTCTTGAAACTAGATTGATCTATCATAGACAAACCATCCTCTACTACCTCCAGCATATCAAGCAAAAAAATCCTTTGATTGATGAAGGAATTCCATATCCATACCTGCTATATAAATTCTATCTCCAACATCATTTTTTTTGCGTGACTCCATGAGTTCCATCCTCTTTTTTTATTTTATCCTGAGTTTGTCTCATTGAATCCAACAAAGAGTTCATTCTGACACCCATGATTTTGCCACTGAAAAATGAAATGCAACTCAAGATCTTCAAAAAATGTTAGTTTTCCCAACAGGCTGGAAATAATTTTGGCTTTGTTACCACTGTAATGTCCCAGGTAAAATTTGTATGCAAAAAAATTCCAATTTCATCAAACTATGCAAATAGGCATTGTGTCACAATTTTCATGTCACTATTATAGGCTTGTTTTCAGTTTGTTCCAAATAGATGATAAATGTTTATGCAATATACTCGAAATACAATCTTTCCCATAATATCTTAATCTCAAAATTGATAAATATTTCAATTGGGATCATGTAAATAAATTTTATACTAAAATGTGTATCTGATATAATCTTTTAGATAAATAATATTTGATAGCATATACCAAAATTAACAAGTCATTACATAGAGAAAACAATATCTGACATGGAAAATGGTCGTATATGAATCGCAACCCTCTAGAACCTTTTTCTTTTTGTGCATACACTAATTTTATCAGGTACTTGCATAGGTCGCAACACCCAAAAATATTATCACAAGCTCCTTAATTTCCACCGCTAGTATTTTGAGCCGGGCATAGACTCATTGACCCTGTTTACTATCGAGTGTATGTTCCCCATGTCACCTCTTAACCTCCAATAAATTGTGGCAAACTTAAAATGACCAATATGACTCCCTAAAGAGGCACCAATTACTCTTAAAGAGGCTGTCATATGTGGAAAAGGCTCACGGCCCTTTAAATAAAATAATACTTCCACACAATAAAATACTTCAGATTGTAAATCGATTAGGAAGATATAAGTTGTATAACTATAGAATGATATATTTCATCGGTAATTACTTCTTGTATATATCTCAATAAATGCTACTAAAATTTGTAACAGATAAAATATTAAACTATTACCACCATTTATCACCAGGTCAATACAATTTCTGAAATTTGTCTTGTCCAAAGACCATAAATTTCCCAAATCGATTAATTGATCATTGAAGCGCAATTGTGAATCTTGAGTGAATCCACCCTTCGATGGAATTGGGTTTTTGTTCAATCCATCCTGAAACTTGAGGGGTTTCGTCCTCCAATTCTCAGGTAGCCAAGCTCTCCAAAATTCCCAATTTCTTCAAGATAATATATCAATTGATGATAATGAATCCCTTTTCACTCCCTTTTATACGCACCACCTTTAATTTTTAATATTAAAATATTTTTCTCCATTAAAGTAACTTTATTTAATATTTTCTCCATCTGTTTAATAAAACTACTTTAATAATAAATTAATTAATTAAATATAAATGTCCAAGTTATTAATTCAAGATAAATTAATACTTAATTAATTAAATTAATGTTCATGGTGGCTAGTCAAAAATTGGGGACATTAAACTTTATCTCTCCCTCCCCCTTTCTCTCCCTCCTCCCTCTCTCTCTCCATCCATCCTCCCTCTCTCCTTGTCTTCTATCTCTCTCACCATTTCTTTATGTTTAGATCTCCCCCACTTTTTATCTCTCTATCTCACTCACTCCCTCTTCTCTCTTTCTCTCTATCTTTCTATCTCTTGCTCTCTTTTATCTTTATCTATCCTCCCTCTCTATTTCTCTCCCTCTACCTCTATATTTTTATATCTTTGACAAATTTTCTTTATGTTTTTATCCCTCTCCTTTTCACACACACTCTCTCCCTCTCTCTTGCGGTGAGGTCCGCACTAACCAAAACCACATAAATCACAACAGCGGATACCAACAACACAAAGATGCAAGAGACAAAGAAATGACTCACTTTCAATTATTTTAAGAAAATGAAATTACTGATTCAAGCGCCCGTACTACCCATTCTCTGCGTGGGCAGTTCATTTACGGCAAAGAATCGGCTTTCCAGAAATCTATTCGCGGCACAATCCTACCCAGCGACCGGAGACCATTTTCTAACCTCCTCATATCCCTTTTTGTACACATCAATAGCGCCTAAGAATGTTTTTAGAAAGTTACCAAATTCTCTCTTTGTTTTGGCAACAAAAGTCCTGCTGTTTGATTTATGGCCTAGCAAGAATTTTTTATGAAATTCACTTTTAGAGGACCAACTTTGTGGGGCCATAACTTATGATCTGGGTGTCTGATTTTCTATATTTGCATATCGTTGGAAAGCTCTCGACAAGCTCTACAATGCATGAAGACCCATTGTGGGTTGGTTGACTCACTTTTGAGCTTTTTGGAACCTCTAAAGGTTTATATTTGGAATTTACAGGCTTCTACGTGGAGAAATTTTTTGGAGATGGAAACTTTTAATATCACCAAATAGTCGCGAGGTATTGGGTGATTCTTTTTTTGTGACTAAAATTTTTTAGAAACTGCAGCCTACTTGGAATTGTACTACCATGTATGAGCCCATTTAGGCCAACTTACTAAATATAGTAAGTGCCAGTTTTAACTATTTTTGATGCACGACAATCTTATACCCATAAGTGTCATCATGAGACTCAACTAAAGAAAATATCAAAATATTTATTTTTGGGTGATGCAAGATTTCCCTACACCGGTGGATGCTCTTACATCAAACACCCAAGGTAATTTGAAAAGTGACCCTGTCACTTCTCAGAAGTTAGAGGGAAACAAAGATGGTTAACCTTAGCCTTAGATAACCATGATGAATCTTCAATAGGCCTTCCTCTTCATTTCACCAAAAGTACTCTACATATTTCCCTATTTCTTGTGCTTCTACCCACATGACTATCAATTTCTTCTATCTCTTCCTTCTTTTGAAGTAGGAGTTGCTAGGACACTTTCAATTGTTCATTTACCGGCCCTCCTCTATATAAAAGCCTTCATGATACTACGTCAAATGAACAATGTTGAACATGGAGAAATGTTTATTCCATTAGTAAACTCACCTCACATAATCCATAACTCAATCATCTTATGTGATTTTGAATATAGCATGGTGTGGTATTTAGAAAATTAGTCATTTTGCCACATTTTGTACACCATTTCCATGCACTCACCCACTATCTTTACAAAAAATTCTTCTATATGATGCACCTCTTTGTCTTCTCTCGTTTCACCTATTCTTCTTCTTTCCATTTCTTTCCCCATCCCCCAATCTTTGTCTTGAGATCTTCTCTTGATCCATCCTTTTTTATTGATCTTTTCACCCTATTTCCTAGAAAATATTATCTTATTCCTTTTTAAATATCTTTACAATCCATTCACAAGAATATTTGGTGGTTATAATTGATTATATTGGCATTCCCTTATAATTTTGGGAGCTCAGAGCACTTACAAAACCTATTTCAAAGGTTTGAGGGGTTCTCAAAACCTTGTCATCTCTCAACAACAGTTTTGAAACCTATTCAAAAAGAAAGAAAAAACAATCTTTGAAAACTCTCCATTTTTTACAAAAGTTGTGATTTTCCTATCAAAATTTATTTTTTTAACAAACTTGTTGAGTGCCAATGAGGTTGTCACAACCTCATCAAGATCCAACATTCATTTTGGAACCAACTCCAATTACCAAAAATCCTTTATGAATTTTTTTTCTCTTTCTTCTTTATGGTGCCACCACTGTTGCATGCTACCAAGAAATCAACTTCTCTTAAATTTTGATGATACTTTCCATGAAGTTTTATAAAAAATAATTATGAATGTTACTTCAAGTGTTGACAATATTATGGCAACCTTGTTAGAGGGTGACATCGATTTTGAAACCTTCATAAAACATTGAATTTTCTTTGAAAGAATTTTTCTTTCAAAATAAAAGTTGAACTTATCAAAGAAAGATACCAATTTTGGAACCTACATCAAAATTTGATGCAAGTACTTCTAAAAGTGGGTTGAGGTTTGAAAAAAAATTCAAACATTGACACAAGTTAAGAAACCTCCTTAATTTTTTGATGCTTTCAAAGTTAGATGAATTCAACCAATTCAAAACTGGGAATACCCATATAGTAGCTATGAAAACTAGTAGAAGAAACAACAAAAACAAACTAAACTAAACAAAACTTGAAACATTTATTTGGTTGATGCATGATTTATCATGAACTTGGATTCCCCTACATAATCTTGGAACCCCATGGAATTCACCTCATCATCATACAAAACCTTACCAAAGGGTTTTTTTTGCTATGTTGATACTAATTTCTTGATGATGCATGCTCAACCATGGCAATTATCTCAACCACTCCTCATTACTTGAGTTCCTTACTTAACCCTTTCCATGCTTTAACTTCTTGATCCATATAACCTCTTATTTAGGATCAATGGTTTACATTGAACTAATTTTTTTATTTTTCTCATCCTCAATGGCAGGCTTGTGTTAATATAGACTTTTTCAAGGATCTTCAAGAATTTTTTGATATCTAGGTTGATCAAACTAGATACACCCAACCTATAATTTATATCAACCTCCCAAACACCTGTTATTGGTGCCAATCCTCAAAAAACAAGATCTAGGTTTTCCCTTTGGTTTCCCTATGCCCAAAGGCCTCTACACAATCCTCTTTTTGGTCACCACATTATATGAAATAAGAGGAAGGTTGGTCTACTTTGGCTATCCAAAAATCTAAGAACACTAGTAATAATAAGCCTCCCCCTCTATCATTTGACTCTAGGAACCAAGTTTCAAAAAAGTTTCAAAACCTCTAGATTTAGATAAAGTTGTACCCTCCTCCCCTAGGGACACATTTGGTGAGGAATTTTTTTTTCAAATTTTGTTCACAAAGTCAACTTTGTCTTGACTAACCATCATCAATGTGTGGAATTCTTCCCCTCCTCTTGCTAGGAAAATTTTGAGATTAAGGTATCTCTCAAAACCTTGTCATCTCTCAACAACAGTTTTGAAACCTATTCAAAAAGAAAGAAAAAACAATCTTTGAAAACTCTCCATTTTTTACAAAAGTTGTGATTTTCCTATCAAAATTTATTTTTTTAACAAACTTGTTGAGTGCCAATGAGGTTGTCACAACCTCATCAAGATCCAACATTCATTTTGGAACCAACTCCAATTACCAAAAATCCTTTATGAATTTTTTTTCTCTTTCTTCTTTATGGTGCCACCACTGTTGCATGCTACCAAGAAATCAACTTCTCTTAAATTTTGATGATACTTTCCATGAAGTTTTATAAAAAATAATTATGAATGTTACTTCAAGTGTTGACAATATTATGGCAACCTTGTTAGAGGGTGACATCGATTTTGAAACCTTCATAAAACATTGAATTTTCTTTGAAAGAATTTTTCTTTCAAAATAAAAGTTGAACTTATCAAAGAAAGATACCAATTTTGGAACCTACATCAAAATTTGATGCAAGTACTTCTAAAAGTGGGTTGAGGTTTGAAAAAAAATTCAAACATTGACACAAGTTAAGAAACCTCCTTAATTTTTTGATGCTTTCAAAGTTAGATGAATTCAACCAATTCAAAACTGGGAATACCCATATAGTAGCTATGAAAACTAGTAGAAGAAACAACAAAAACAAACTAAACTAAACAAAACTTGAAACATTTATTTGGTTGATGCATGATTTATCATGAACTTGGATTCCCCTACATAATCTTGGAACCCCATGGAATTCACCTCATCATCATACAAAACCTTACCAAAGGGTTTTTTTTGCTATGTTGATACTAATTTCTTGATGATGCATGCTCAACCATGGCAATTATCTCAACCACTCCTCATTACTTGAGTTCCTTACTTAACCCTTTCCATGCTTTAACTTCTTGATCCATATAACCTCTTATTTAGGATCAATGGTTTACATTGAACTAATTTTTTTATTTTTCTCATCCTCAATGGCAGGCTTGTGTTAATATAGACTTTTTCAAGGATCTTCAAGAATTTTTTGATATCTAGGTTGATCAAACTAGATACACCCAACCTATAATTTATATCAACCTCCCAAACACCTGTTATTGGTGCCAATCCTCAAAAAACAAGATCTAGGTTTTCCCTTTGGTTTCCCTATGCCCAAAGGCCTCTACACAATCCTCTTTTTGGTCACCACATTATATGAAATAAGAGGAAGGTTGGTCTACTTTGGCTATCCAAAAATCTAAGAACACTAGTAATAATAAGCCTCCCCCTCTATCATTTGACTCTAGGAACCAAGTTTCAAAAAAGTTTCAAAACCTCTAGATTTAGATAAAGTTGTACCCTCCTCCCCTAGGGACACATTTGGTGAGGAATTTTTTTTTCAAATTTTGTTCACAAAGTCAACTTTGTCTTGACTAACCATCATCAATGTGTGGAATTCTTCCCCTCCTCTTGCTAGGAAAATTTTGAGATTAAGGTGTCTCAACCTTAGAGTCCTAATATTGGTTTAATTGATGCAATTAATGTATTTATTTATATTATTTAATTACCTATGGTGTCATGTCATAAATTGGGACCCACCGGCTGGGTGGCATCCTCATTGGAGGTGACTAGATGACACATAATCATCCCAAGTGGACATAGGAGTCCCAATTTGGAATCTTTGACCTATGATGCATCATAAGGAATCTTTGAATGCATGGGAGAAAGTTGGCACCCAAGTTGGGTTACGACAAGATGTAAGAGAATCAACTATTTTTAGTCATTATTGACAGATTATCTTATAGTTGTAAGTGTTGTTAGCTATGATGGATTCTATGAAAGTTGTAAGATGTGTAACGTATCTGTCATAAGCTATTTTTAGCATATTCTAGGCACCCAATCTTGAAAGAAGAATGTTTGCATGTATGACAATTGTAAGGGGTGTAAAGGAACATGTTACATGTGTCCAGATGCATGTTTATGGTGTGAGATATTGTGCCATGTGGATTTGGATGCCCCTCTCCTTCAAGATGCTTCTTGAAGCTTGTGTCTCTCTATAAAATGAGTGCCTTGCATTGTAGAATGCATAGTTTTGTTGCAGGTAGCGAAGTGTTGTCGAATTGTCTCCAAGATAGGTGTTTGTGATGAAACACTTGTTGAAGAAAGGCTTGTACTTGAGGTTGTATTGTAACTCCTATTTGAAGCAATACAATAGTACTGTGCTTTTGGAGGGTGGGGTTTTTTACCTAAAAGGGTTTTCCCCACGTATATTTGGTGTATGTTGCATTTGTGTACTTGTTATAATCTATTATTCTCTATGTGTATCTCTTATTGTAACAAAATAAGGTGTTAAAGAATTTTTTTTGTAACTCTCCCCTACTTAGATTAGTGTAGGAAGCTATTTCCACTCACTTGGATTCCTTTCAGTTGGTATCAAATCCTGGCCAGCCTTGGTTTCTTTGTTGGGTTAGAAGGGTTTTTTGAGCTGATTTTTGTTTCAGTGGGAGTTTTGTAGAAGTGTGTGTTTCATTACCTTGTTGCAAGAAAGAGATGGTAGACACATCTGGGAGGATTGAGATTGAGACATTTAACGATAGTAATTTTGAGTTGTGGAAGCTCAAAATGGAAGACATGCTTGTAGAGCGTGATCTATGGCTTGCAATTTTTGGAACCATGCCACAAGGCATGAAACGAGAGGATAGGGATCTCATGGATAGGAAAGCCAGGGGTCTTATTAGACTCTATTTGGTTGATTCCATCCTCTTGAATGTCCATGAAGAGAAAAAAATTTCTTCTCCATGGAAGAAGCTTGGTGATGTCTATCAGGCTAAATCCCTGGTAAACAAGTTTTTCCTAAGAAAGAAGATGTATTCTCTAAAAATGGAAGATGGAGGATCCATGGCAGGTCACTTGAACTCTTTTAACATGTTGGTTGCACAATTGGGTTCTGTTGGAGACAAGATTGATGAACAAGACTGTCGCATGATTCTTTTGTGTTTGTTGTCAGACTCTTGGGATCACCTAGTAATGGCTATTGCAAGCACTACTTCCACCTTTAAGATGGATGAGGTTGTTGCCTCATTATTATCTAAAGAGATGCAAAGGAAGTCTTTTGATATGGCCAAGGAGGTCCTTGCAATTCATGGTAGACCAAAGGAGAGAGGCAAAAAGAAAGACAAGAAATCTAATACAAAGTCTCTAAGGAGATCTAAGTCTCTTGGTAATAATTCCAAGGAAAAATGTTGGAACTATGGTGAAACTAGTCACATTCAAAAACATTGCAAGGAGAAGAAGAAGAAAAACAAGTCTTTCTCTGATTCTTAATCTAAGAAATCATCTCAAGATGATGGAGAAGCATTTATTGCAGCCTTGGCAGCCCATGCATCATATGATGTGTGGTTGATAGATTTGGGTGCATCCTTTCACATGACTTCTCATAGAGATTGATTCTCGAAGTATGAGGAGTGCAATGGCAGGGAGGTGTACCTGGGTGATGACTCTCATCTGAAGATTGTTGGCCGTGGAAGAGTCAAAATCAGATTTCTTAATGGAAGAGTGAAGGGGATTGATGGTGTCTTGCATATCCTGAGTTTGGCAAGAAACCTGCTTTTTGTAAGTAAATTGAATGATTCAGGAGTGAAAGTTGTTTTCTTTGGTAGAGGATGTAAGATGACTAGAGGGGCTATGGTGTTTTCTTAGGGTGTTCGTATTGGCATTTTGTTTCAGCTTGATGCATGTACTATACAATGCAATGGTTCTTATGATGTACCAAAGAAGAGACCTTTGGATTCTTCATCCTCACCATCATATTATGCAAAGAAGAAGCATGTTTTAGCTACATTTGATGGTCATGTATTTTGGGTACCTAAGGGTGCTCATTCCATGGAAATGAAGCTTCCTACAGAGAAGACAATGTTATGGCACCAATGAAATGGTCACATTAGTGAGAAGGATCTTAGAACCTTGAAAAATAAGAGCCTTGTTGAAGGCCTTTATGATTGTAATCTCAAGTTCAAATTTTACGAACATTGTGTATATGGAAAACAACACCATGTTTCTTTTTAATCTAGTTCTCATAAGTCTTCTAGGGTTTTGGACTATGTTCATTCAGATGTTTTTGGTCCTATAAATGTTCCTTCATTATCAAAATATGTATATTTTGTTTCTTTCATAGATGATTACAGTAGAAGGACATTCATTTATTTCCTCAGAATTAAAGCTGAAGTCTTTAGCTGGTTTAAGGAGTTTAAGGCCTTGGTAAAAATCAGACTAGCAAAAATATTAAGTGTTTGAGGACTAATAATGGTGATGAGTTTTGTTTCATAGAGTTTGATAAGTTTTGTAAAGAGTTCAAGATTGAGATACATAAGAAAAATCCCTACACTCCATAGAAAAATGGAGTTGCAGAGAGGATGAACAGAATGTTGATGGAGAGGGCTAGGAGTATGTTGAGTGGTGCTAGCCTTGAATAGAAATTTGGGCTAAAGAGGTAGCCAATGCATGCTATTTGATCAATAGATCTCCTACATCAACGCTTGTTGGAAAGACACCCATGGCTAGGTGTGGTCTTGTAAAAATCCTTCGATGAGACATCTTAGAGTATTTGGTTGTGAAGCTTACGCTCATGTTTTGATTGAGAAGAGGTCTAAGTTGGAGAACAAAGTTGTTAAGTGTATCTTTATCGGCTATGGTGTCGGTGTGAAAGGGTACAAGCTTTGGGATCCAAAATCTCAAAAGGTTCTCTACAACAGAAGTGTGATCCTATTGAAAGGTGTGAGACAACTAAGAGGGGGGGTGAATCAGTTGTCACCAAACAAAAACTCAAATCGCAAACACTTATCAATTTCTCATCCACTTAATTTTGTTATTAAGTATGATCATGAAATGCAAATAACAGAAAGCAATATCAACACAGGAAATACTAGATTTACGTGGAAAACCCAATGAGGGAAAAACCATAGTGAGGATTAACTCACAATCACAATATAAAGTAATAGAAAAACCGAATACAAGAGGTTCACTTCCTATAGATCACTGTCCAACAAGGAGGCTCACTTCCTACAGATACAAAAGATAACAAAAGATCCACCACAATAGATTACACACATCCACAGACTTGATCAGAAGAATTGTAGACAACGTCAGCTCATTGCTTTGAAGAATCTAACACATTAAAGTATTGCTACCTCAATTCACTTTCGCACAACTTTGCTTTTCAAACTTGTGGCTTACTTGATTGATTCATTCGCAACATCTCGACTTGTATTTATACCTTCTTCAACCTTAGAAACTTTCTCCAAGGTCAGCTACACACACTTCATTTCATAAATTCAAATTAGGTCAGAAACTCAACATTCTCGTAGTGGAAAGGAATGGGAGTGTACCAAACCAATACTTAACCAAGACCCAAAACAACGTCTTAGATTAATCCCACAATTCCTCATTAATTCTTAATCCTTCATATGAAGTGTAAACACCAGGTCAGCCAAACCTAATGAAAACACAAATGAACTTTGAAAGCATGCTTCCCAACAAGAAGATAACATGCAAACAACATAAAATGCTTCACCATGCATGAGAACACATCTCGGATACCTTCAGATTCATCCGTAGCAAGTGCAACAACCTGCATACATAGAACACCTTCCATCAGTCCATTCGGACTGTTAAGACATACACAACTCTAAAATTCATCTTTTGGAGCACCAAACCACGAACACCTTTTCCAGAACAAAAATAACACCTTAAGCTTTCTAACAGATCTGCAAGATCTAAAACAAACCAGCGGAGGACTGTGGAGTAGAAACATTTATCCCAATCATAGACAAATAACTCTTCCAAACTAGTTCACACACTGGTGAACACAACTTTCACTCTTCAACAAACCAGAAGCTACAAAGCAGGAGATATCACCAACAAATTCCCATAAACCACACTTTAGATCCGCACAAGCATAGGATCAACACAAAAGAAATGTGAAGCACAAACCAGAGCACATTTTGAACACACACAACTTTTTTTCTTAACAACACTTCACAACTCATCATGTCAATACACCTGCAACTTACTATTCTCTTACAATTTTAAGTTTTTTCAGCTATGACGGATTCTATGATAGGTATAAGATGTGTAAGGCATTTGTCATAAGTTATTTTTAGCATATTCTAGGTTCCCAATCTTGAAAGAAGAATATTTGCATGTATGACAATTGTGAGGGATGTAAGGGAATATGTTACATGTGTCCAAATGCATGTCTATGGTGTGAGACATTGTGCCATGTGGATTTTGATTCCCCTCTCCTTCTATATGCTTCTTGAAGCTTGTATCTCTCTATAAAATGAGTGCCTTGCATTCTAGAATGCATAGTTATTTTTGTAGGTAACGAAGTGTTATCTGATTGTCTCCAAGATAGGTGTTTGTGACAAAAAACTTGTTGAAGAAAGGCTTGTACTTGAGGTTATATTGTAACTCCTATTTGAAGTAATAAAATAGTATTTTTCTTTTGGAGGGTGGAGTTTTTTACCAGAAAGGGTTTTCCCCATATATATCTGGTGTAATGTTACATTTGGATTAGGTCTTGCAATCCACCAAGGTGACTAGAAGGAGAATTTATGCTAACAAGATGACAATAGGTCCTATTCCACTTCCAAATAGGAATTTTTGAAGTGAATGAAGTATTTTTGTAAAATAATTATTCCACTCTGGATGAGCTAGATAACAAGGAGATGCCTCTTAATAATCACTTATAAAATTGTATTTATTAGAATTTCCAATAGAATTAATTTTCTCATGATATTCATATGCAATTCATGTTTGTACATTATCTATTTATAAGAAGTTAAAGTTTCTAGTTTTTGTAGAACTTTTGTTTAATATTTGGGTTTCAGAAACAAATAGGTTTGTAAGCAGTATTGTTAGAAAACTATATGGAACAGTGTCATGTTTGTTTTAATGTTTTCTAATGAATAAATAGTTTGTCATTGTTGTAACAATGTGTTGACCTATTTCTATTTTGTATGTTATAAAACCCACTCTATTTATGAAATGTTTATTTTTGAAATTATGTAACACTGCAACTGGATTCTCCTCCTAAAACCAACAAGTGGTATCAAAGCAGCCAACAAATTTAGGTGGGTTTATTCTCAGTAGAGAATTGAAAATTCTATGAGGAGTTTGAGAGAATTGCAGTTTGATAAAGAAATATGACAGACAATGATTCACGTTTGACCCAACCTTAAATACCTATATTTAAAGGAGAAAATTATGATTTTTGGAGTATAAAAATGAAAACCTTATTTATGTCCCAAGATTTGTGGGAGTTAGTAGAACAAGGTTTTACAAATCCTATAGATGTTCAAGCTCTTGCAGCCTTAACTTGGGCACAAAGAGATCAACTGAAGAAAAATAGGAAGAAAGACTCAAAAGCCTTATTTATTATTTAACAAGTTGTACATGAGTCAATTTTCACAAGAATTCATACAACTACAAAATCCAAACAAGCCTAGGATTTGTTGAAAAATGCTTATCAGGAAGCAAACAAAGTGAAAACAATAAAACTCCAAATGCTCAAAAGAGACTTTGAAAACCTGCTTATGAAAGATTCAGAACCTATGGAAGATTTTTTCACTCATGTTATGATTCTAGTCAATTAGATTAGATCCTATGGAGAAAATTTGGCTGATCAAAAAATTATGGAAAAAATCTTTAGATGTCTCCCTCTCATAGTTGATCTTGTTGTAGTAGCTATTGAAGAATCAAAAGACTTAAGTCTTCTCTCTATAAATGAGCTTATGGGGTCTCTTCAAATCCATGAGAAAAGAATGAATAGGCCTACTAAAAATTTAGTTGAACAAGCCTTCCAAACCAAGATAAATATCTCAAAAAAAAAGGAAAAAGGATCAAAAGAGACATCTCATAGGAGTACAAATAAGTTCAGATGAAGAGGAAGAAACAATAATTTCAATAGAGGCACTAGTACTAGGAAAAGTAGAAATTATTTTGGAGGAATAAACTCAAGTGATGGTCAAAAGAGCAATCAAAGTTATGATAAATCATGTGTAAAATTCCACTATTGCAAAAAAATTGGGCATTATGAATAAGACTGGTAGAAAAAGAATAAACATCTCCTTAATAACTTTTTTCTCTTTCATGTTTCTGAGAAACAATAATGTCTCTCTCCCCTTTTTTGACGTCTCCTTAGTCCCCAAATGTAGCAATTTGTTTTCATGTTTTGTTAGAATTAAAAGAATCAAGTCCTTCACAAATTGACATCTCCTTATTGAGTCCTTCATTCTCAATGCTTTGTTTTATTATACTCAGCAATCTCCATTAATCACTTGTTTAGATTCTTTAGTCAGTGCTAATCACTTCTTCTCTTAGCCTTGATGATTCTTGTCTTTCTTTCCATGTGTAAATATTCAGAGCATCTCTAGTTAAGTTGATCTTGTTCTTTACCTTGACATCAATGACAATATTTCCAACATTCTCCCACTTTGTCATTAATAGCAACCTCTTGAATGGAAACTTCATTTTTCAAATGCTCAAATGCTCCCCCTATCACCAATTTCTCCCCCTTTGACATCAATGGCAAGGGGTCCTAGGAATTTACTCCCCCTAAGCTTATGCTTATTGTGAAACATTTTGATGAAGAGATGTTACTCCCAACTTCCCTCTAAGATACTCAAAGCTCTCTTTCAGAAGGGGATTTGTAAAAATGTCTACAATTTGCTCCTTGGTTTCTACATACTCTAATTTTACTTGTTGTTCAAGTACTTGCTCTCTCAGAAAATGATATTTGATTGGTATATGCTTTGTTTTGGAGTGCATGACAGGATTCTTGGATATATTGATTGCACTTGTATTATTGCAGAGTATGGGGATGGGATGCCCATACTCAACCTTGATGTCCTTTAAGGTTTGCTTCATCCATAATATTTGTGTACAACAAGCCACTGATGTGATATACTTGGCATCTATTGTGGATAGAGAAACTAAAACCTATTTCTTACTTAACCAAGACACTAGAATTTTACCAAGAAAGAATGCTCCACTGCTTGTACTTTTTCTATCATCAATATTGCCAGCCTAATCTGCATCTGTGTATGTAGCGTGAGTAAGACCTCCTCTTGGGTACCATAAGCCAAGGTCCATAGTACCCTTTAAATACTTTAGTATCCTCTTAACTACTTGGACATGAGTTTCTTTTGGAGTAGCGTGAAATCTAGACACTAATCCAACTACTTGCATAATGTCAGGCCTTATGGCTGTCACATATAATAGACTTCCAATCATGGATCTGTATTGAGTTTGATCGGCATTAGGAGATTCATCATCATTGCTTAACTTGCAACCTGTGACCATGGGAGTACTCACTGGATGTAAATCTTCCATTTTGAACTTTCTTAACATGTCCTTGATGTACTTAGTTTTTTGTTGGACTTAGGGAACACTGAGATGGGGGATGAATTAGTGTTCAACAATATTCAAACATTTAATTCTAATCATAAACTATTTGCAGTACATAAACAAAAATAAAGATGCAAGGACATGAACAAGATAATCAAATCCTCATAACACCAATATTTTTATGTGGAAACCCTGTTAGGGGAAAAACCACCGTAGAGATTAATCCATAATTTATACTCTGTTAAAAGTATGAACAAAAGGGAATGCACTTAAATTCAGGCACACTGCATAGAGCTCACTGATCAAAATAAAGAAGGCTCACTACCTTACAAAGTGATTGTGATTACAACAAAAATTTAACTAAGAAGATAGCATCTACAAATGTCTGGATTCAATTCCAATGAAGAACATAAAACAGATTTTGGACCTTCTATCCAATTCACAATTTTGCTCTGCTCTGCTATACAAAAACCTTCTGTTGCACAAGCAAAAATTTACTCCTAGATCTTCTGATGTACACTCATACAACTGCTCTAAACCTTTTCACACACACACACACCTTCTCACCACACCATTCACACATCAAAATGAATTACAGATCTCATATATATATATATATATATATATATATATATACATATATATATATCCGCTAAAAAAGATTTCATCACTTCAAGTCGGCTTTTACAAAACATGAAATATTCTCCAATAGTCGGCTCAAATAATGAGCAATCTTTAATGCACACCCACACAAGTCAGCTAAGACATATTTCGGACCCAAAACAATATTCTCAAACTTAGAAACAATTAAACATCTACTTCGTATACATCTGCGACACGCTACATTCATTGAGTCGGCCACAATGAACAAATAAAAAGAAAATCATTCTACTGAATCTCTTAACTCGTACACTGACTGTTGCAACATCATAAAACTTACCAATAAGGTAACATACATACTCAACAAACTTTCTTGAAGGTCCACATCACAAAATGATGATCCAGTGAAGCATACAGATCGACTATCTAACCGGATACCCTGTTCTTCATGCTTTCTATTGGTAACACATTGACTTCTACATTTCCTGTCGGTATGAGTAGATCCTAATCTAGGGACTGAGATAATGACTTCAGTTGCCATCAATGAAACAACTAGAATCCATAAACAATATTCCCAAGCCATATGCCAACATGTGACCATGGGAGTACTCACTGGATGGCAATCTTCCATTTTGAACTTTCTTAACATTTCCTTGATGTACTTAGTTTGTGTGTTGCCAAAAATTGTATACTCTTGAAGAAAGAGACAATTTTGCGGTAAAATTGGGTCCTACTTTAGACACCTTGTATCAATCACCCCCTAAAATTGCATTTATATGCCCCTAATACTCATGATTTTGGACTTTGAGGCCTAATTCACTCATAAACCACTTAAATCTCGACAAATACCACTCAAACCACTCAAATTTTTTGAAACCCACCAAAAATATCCCCAAATTAGTCCCTTTCAGGGTATTTTCCACTTTTGAGCAAGAATTTCATCAATTCAATTTAATTTTTAAGTGGATGTCAGCCTCTTAGGTCTAAATAATAAGAAAATTAGGTGTTGATGCTTATAAATACACATTTTAGGTCATTTTTCACATCTCCTAGTCATTTTTACAAAGCAAAAGTCAAAATTCAAGAGCAAAAGTATCTTATAGAAGAAGATTCAATAGCATTTTGCAGCAAATTTGAAGCTTTGGGACAGCAAACTAGAGTTTTTGTAGGTCTTCAAGTTCACTTTTTGTTCAATATCTCACATTGTAAAGGGTTGATCATGGATGCCTATGGTGAATCATGGAGAAATCTAGGTTGAAGAGATGCAACTAGCCATTAAATCACACCTAATGACTTGTTTTCAGAGTGATTCCATCTTCCATGTTCTTCTTATCTTCAAATTTAAGGTTTGCATTACATTTTAAATATCATTTACATTCATTTGAAGAGTTGTAGGGTTTCTTGCATTGAAGTCTTGCATCATTCAAGTACCATTTGATCGTCTTATTCCAGCACATTAGAATAGGGTTTTGTCTCATTTTCAGCCTTTCCTCATAGACACATTTAGGGCTAGGGTTTATGTAGATTTTATCTTCCACAAAGTTTAAATACCAACTAGGGGTTTGAAAAAGGAAAACCCCCCATTAGAAACCAATGTATCTTTTGTTTTGCAGGGTTTTTCGAAGATTCAAATCCAAATTTACGTCAAAAAGCAGAGTGCAGGTTGTGGGCTTCCGATTCCACTTTCAGATTTGTAGAAAATCTAAAGTGGACTAAGTCGCCCATAGTGGTGACTTAGTCCCACTGCACTATTTTTTAATATATTTTTTACAGTTTCAGACACCCTTTTGGCAGAAAGAGCCTTTTGGGCAATTTCCCTGGTCTGGGACTAGGTCACCCAGCCTGGCGTAAGTATCCCAGTTGCCTCAAAAATCAATTTTTTTAGAATTTTAGTGGCCTTTGAAATCTCCAATCTACTCCTCATTAGTTTCTAGGTGCATAGTTCATGTTTTGCATCTTCATTTTGTCATTTATTGCATTTATTTTACTTTTTGGCATATCATGTTATGTTTTGAAACAAGTTACTTTTCTTAAGTTTTGCATCATTAGATCATTTCATTTTTAGATTAGAGCATTAGAGCATCTTAATTAGACATAATATATCTCATTTACATTAACTTTGAGTGTAAACCCTTGCATTTTCGGCCCCATTCAATCCCCTTTCTCCTTTTAGGTGAAAAGCTCTAGGAGGAGCAAAGCATTATGCGGGTAACCCAAAATCATCATTTACATTTTGGTGAACCCGTGTTTTGAAAATATTCCTTTCTAATTTTAAATGCATCCTAGGTTTATGTTTTCAATCAGATTGCACTTGAGTGCTTGAATGACTAAATTCAACAATCTGTTGAAACATGGGAACTATCTTCAGGCTGTGGGTGTTCCTATGGTGAAGATAGACCTTCAGATTCTAGGCTAGTTCCTATATGATGATCAATTAGGTACTTGAATGATTTGTTGAGAAAAGGGTAAGAAGGACTGAATTGAATGCATGAACTAAAACTAAACTTTGGTGATGCACCTAATTGATATTTATGAGTAGATTGATTCACAACTGATTATTACGGAATCTATTTTCACAACTCAAATTGGGAAATCTAATTACATAAGTGTTTCATTAGAAGGCCTGATAATCCATTCTTAATGAAGGAAAATGATATTTTCACAACCTAAAGGAGAGGATAAATTAACAGCACAACTTATGATCTGTAACTAAAATTGCTTTTTCTATGTACATGTATTCATGAATGTGATAGGAATTTAAAGGCTTTGAAATCAAACACATTAAATTTGCATCTTAAACATTCAATAAATACAAAAATCCTGAATTTGAGAAGGCTAATACTAAATAGCGATAATGAAAAGAAGGAAACTCTGCAAAAATGATAACCTGTAAAGCTGTAAAACTATATTAAATCTAAAATGCTGAGTTACAAGATATTTCTCTTTGCAGAATGCAAAGGCTGAAAAACAAGAACTAGAGGAAAAAGATTAACTTTTTCCAATATATACAAAAGGCATGCACAAAGCAACCAAAAATAGAACTAAACTGACAACTGAAGTGAAAACATCTCCAACGTGAAATCTGAGCAGAAATAAATATCTCCAAAAGATGAGCTCAAACTCATGCAAAAATGAGTGAACTCGGTCTCAAACTCGCAGTCACAATGTGTACAACTGAAAAGTAACTCAAACTGAACTGGAAATCCATGAAAAGTGGGCCAAAACATGCAAAAACTGCCTTGTTTTTATCAACCCGCCCATGATGACTGGAACTCTGAAAGGCATGCAAAATTGAAGTGTAGTTGCAACTCGAATTGAAACTAATGATAGAATTGCATAAAATAATAATTAATTAAGCAACTTATAACAACAGTGCTTAATTAATTATTTTACAATCTGGCAATTTTCACAAAGAAAAAAACCTTATTTGTCAATTGATTTCAATTATTTCAATATTTTGCACTTAAGGATAATGTTGTTATTTTTGGAAAAATATCAAAATAATTAGACTCATTATTATTCTAATTTTGCAATAAGATATGTCATGGTATTTTTTGCAAAATAAAAATAAAAATAAGTCTTAAAAACTAGGGCATGGCCTAGTATGGGGTATCCACCTTAGTGACAATCATATATGATGCATGGTTGAAATAATTTGGCTTTGAATAAATGAAAAACATGTGAAAAATGACACTTGACTTAGGGTAAAATAAAAGCCTACGACAAAATGATGAGACAAACCCTAAAACATCATTCATTTTGACTTAATCGAATGGGAAAATAAGGCTATGCCTTCAGCCGCTGCCATGGAAGGGTTTCAAGACTGAAATCTTCATTGAATGGGCTTGAATCTGCACTTTTCTGAGCTTGAATCTTATCCTGGGAGGTTGAAACTTCTCTTTCTATTGGATGGTAAATTGATTTCTCACTCTTGACTCTATTTTGAAACATTTCCAAGCTTAATAGTCATGGTTGTAGTAGCTTTCTCTTGATGCATTTCTTGCGCTTTACTCTGTTGGTGTTTCTTTGCATTTTGGTCGCATCTCTAGCCTTAATAGTGATGATTATAACTTATTTTCTGTGTTATGGTAGCCGCCATGGAACTGAGCCACTCATATCACCTTGTCTCTTCTGTAAATAATTCTTCTCTTTTTGCTAAGTTCAGGAGACAAAAATTTAAAATATCTTGTATTCATCACATTCACTTATTAAACGTGACGAATCTCATGGCTTTATACCTATTTTTCCTGTCTTTGTAGCCTGCGGGCTCATTCTTAGAGAGTTTGGTTTTTCCTCTATGTTTTTCTCTTATTCTTTGCATGGGCTTTGATGGGTTTCTCCATAGACAAATGAAATAAGCCTTAACTTTGCATTTCTTGCTTATTTTCTGATGATAAATGTTGAAAATCGAACCCCTGTCAATGCAAAAACAATGAAGGTAATTGCTTTACCTATGCATTCTGTGTACAAAGGCTTCAAAAAGCTTGACTATTTCTGCAAAATCTTAGCACTCTAGTTGCCATTATTTATTATTTCTGAAACTCTTATAATATTCATGGTTACGGCTATAAGAGGGCTTCATTTAAAATAAAACTCCACTATTTGTAAACAATAATCCCATGAATTGCATAATGTTCTTCTTTTTTTTAAAAAAAATGCTTTGCTTCCATTAAGAGCCTTTTGTGCTCATTGCATTTGATATTCAATACCATGTTTTTCCTGCATTGTGATTGAGATGTCGTCATAGTTGTTGTCCATCATGGTTGTGTTGTACAAATTCTTACAACTGTCCTCACTTTGCTTTTGTTACACAACTGCCTTTTATATTTTTGTAGCTTTCATTGCATGACTTTGACAAAGCCATGTGCTCAACAACAAGATTAGCACTTACAGAATTTTGCTACAACTTCATTATATTCGTGAAGATGTAAAGAACTTTAAAAGAGCATAAACATGAATTTTCATTATATACTTTGCTGCTCACAATGTTTAGTGAATCTACTCACTGTCCATGCTTCATTTTTGTTATTCCTCGTAACATGATAATATGATCTCACAACCTCTTCCTTCATGATTATGATATAATGATTGTTTGTTATGGCATGGTGGCTATTTTATTGTGGGTATAATATTCCGCTGTAGTAAATGCTAAGTGACTGTACTTTGCAACTTGGAGGAAACTATGAACAAAGTTGTATTCATGAATTACTGTTCTAGACTGATTTCTGAAGCTTCTAACATCCATACCTTCAGTAGTGGTACCATATTATTATAATCTGAAAAATGCTTTTTGACCATATCATTGGTGAATGTTGATTATCTTCATATCATGTTGTTGTCTTATTATTGTATCCTGATTCATATGGCTGCAAATACATTGAAATATGTGATGCTTTGGTGATAAAACTTGATCAGCAATCAACTTGGCATTCTTGCAAATGGTGCATTCTAAAAATGTAGTTAATATGCAGCACTATATTATTCTTGACAATGAGAATCTTTGCAAATGGCTGATAGTGTTGTCCTTAATACGGTTGTGCATGAACACATTTGTCACCACTGTTCTATAACATTTATTATTTTTCTTTTAAGAGGACTATTGTATCCTTGATGAGTCATTGTCCTCCATGATTGACGATATACTGATGATTCCTTGGTACCTTATGGTGACTATGATGAAACATACTATGATATAGAATGTACCCATTAAATTGAAGCAGCCTACAAAATGACAGTTGATTGTGAGTCTTTCATTGACTGTCCCTAAAATTGAATTGTTCTCTTCTACATGTTGTTTATGTTATTGTTATGAGCTGGGCTCAACCCTTGTGGGAGCCACATTTTACACCACTCATAACATTATCTTTTTGTTGCAATGACGAATATAACTGTACCTGCACACTTAAACAAACATGTTAGCAAAATAAATGAAGCTGAAAAATTCCAGTAAAATTCGTGCCTTGATCAATGAAATCATATGATGGATGCCTGATTGAATGTGTGTTATATTTTTGTTGGTAATGTAGGCACAAGGTAGGATATTATTTTTCATTGCTTAGAGACCATCTCTAATACCACTTTTCATCATACTTGCAGATGCTTTTGGAGCTTGGAGTTGGATCAATTCGAAAGAAGAACACAACTACTGAAGATTTTAATGTAGAGACGATTCATCATTCCAGGCAATGATGAATCACCCTCTATCTTATGCTCATGTTACTTTCAATTTTATAGTTTACATTTTTTTTTGTATTCATCATTTGATTACGAAAATCAAATTAGCTACTCTCGCGGCTTGTGCGGGACTTCAGTCTTTCCAATATGAATAAAAATAACATTCTTTTATGCAAATTTATGAGTTCTATTACAAACGTTTGCATAATCAAAATTTGGAATTCAATGAATACTTTTAGCAGAAATTTTGCACCTTTCTGTGATGAATTCAATTCAGCTCTACCTGTTTGAGCTCGTAGTGAAAAATAGGTAACAGTTTCATTTGCATTGCATCTTGCATTGGTTAACTTGCATCCTAGGGTTTTAAAATTGCATTAGTGAAAATCTCATTTTAGCTTGCATTATTACATCCTGTTTCATAGCATAATAGTGAAATTATGCATTTACAGTGTGGATTTGCATTACACAGTACTAAACACATTCATATCCATCGGAAAATTCAGAAAAACTTCAAAAATTTCCCTAATTGGACTAATTCGCCACCTTGTGTGACTTAGTCCCAGTGTCAATTTTACATTTTTGCTTTTTGTATTTTGTTTCCCATTTCTAAAATTCCTGTTAGATTCAGTCATTGCTCTATTTTTGTACAATTATTTACTATTCTACTTGAATCATTTGCATCTATACTATTTAATTTAATGGCAATCATAGATATCATTTTATTTTTACAATGTTCATTTTGAGCATTAGTTTCTAGCTCATTTAGATCAGATTCATTAGAAAAATAAACAAAAACTTTACAACATCGCATGAACCAATCAAAACGATGCTTCATTTTAGGACAACCATATCCTCCAAACCTCTTAGTAGTGATGACTTGGATAGATTAGATGAAACCTTTCAAGGTTTCCTCACACTAAGTTCATCCACTAAGACTTGTGATGACAAACCTAAATCACTTAGTGACACCTTATCTCCTCAACCTTTTAGTAGTGATGACTTGAGTATGTTAGATGAAGTTCTTGAGGAATTCATCTCACATAAGCCATCCACTAAGGTTTTTTGTGAGAAACAAAAAATAAAAGATGTTAATGTCATTCAACCTTAACTTGTTCTTTACCCACCTTCACATCAACCTCAACCTCCACTTAAACTTGAATTTACCCTTTATCCACCACAACATGATGTTGTTGCACACACACTACACTAGAAACAATCTGCAACCCCAACAACCCCCTCCAACATCCTTACCTTTACCAAATCCTATTTTTCCTAGTGCTCCTCGCCTAAATTCACACCTTAGGGAGTATGATCTCGTTGAACAACTTAAGAATACTCCCGCAAAGATATCCTTTTGGGATCTTCTTCCAAATTCACCCAATTATCATTCAATGCTTCAAACAGCCTTGCAACAAATAGTGGTTCCTCCTAGTACAAACGCAAGTGATGTGGTAGCTCTTCTAGAGGGAATGAATACACTTAATGTAGACATTACCTTTCATCAGCATGAGCTTCCCCTATTAGAATTAAGGAGACAAAATGATGCCTTTATGATCATTTCCCAATATAATACAATAGGCATTAAGTGAACCCTCGTTGACAATGGCTCTTCCCTCAATGTGTGCAGTGTGAAACTTCTTGATTGATTACGTGTGGATAAATCACAAATTAAACCTAATTCCTTATCTATCAGAGGATTTGACAACACAACAAAACAACTGCTCAGTACAATCACTTTACCTCTAACAGTCGGCGTAGTTACCTTGCAAACTCCTATTCATGTCATGCCCTATGATCTCACATATAATCTTCTCTTGGGAAGGCCATGGATTCATGAGATGCATGTGGTACCTTTGACTCTTCATTGCACAATGAAATATGTTTATAACAACAAAGTATATCAAGTTGAGATAGATCTCAAGCCTGAGAGTTGTTTGCAACTTAAAAAAGGAACAAGTCCTCTGAATACTTTAATTCCAACCTCTCATATTGACCCTCTTCAAACCAATAAATAGGAAACATAATCCATGTCTAAATTGCTCGATGATGATTGGGGAACATTGGAATTTACTCCTTCATTCATGGATGAATACATAATTACTACCCGCAAGGAGACAAAAAACCAAGAGCAACCAATAGTATGTCCACTCAAAATTCACAAGAATCTTCCCCTTCCTCTATCTCACCTCCCTTGGAAGAAAACACATCTTACACAACAAATTTTGATGAGATAGATTATTAGCAACCACCTAATCCCAAGGAAATGGAGAGACTTTATGGACGTGGTTACGAGCTTATGAAATAATTGGGGTAAAATGGTAAAGGATGTGGAAAAAGTGAACAAGGAATTCATGTCCCTATTGAGCCTAATACACAAGACATAAAGACTGGTTTAGGATATTCCTTTTCTAAGACAACAAAATCAACTCAACGACTCTCATTAAATATCAACACCATCACGTGTAAACCACGAACTACACTTACGCTCAAACATCCTGAATTTCTTGATATGAATTCTCCACCATCTTGGGAGTATGTTGAAAGTGATGAAGCCTTGAAACAAATGTTAGTTGTTATTGATAAATCATCTTCCTCTAAACGAAATTTTACCTACGCTATGATAAGTTCCAAGCCACAAAATACCAATGATCATGAGAAAACCATGGAACCATACGATCCTGAGTTTCCTAAGTCGAATGCACTCCCCCTAGGAGATACAATTGATATACCAATGGACATAAATGATACAGAAAAGGTCATTAAGATTGGGAAGTGCCTTGATGATGAAGAACAAGAGGATACTACACTTCTACTCCATGATTTTCCTAAAAAATTTGCTTGGAAATATTCCGATATACCAGGTATAGACCCAAAAATTGTCACACATAACATTGTTCTTACAAACGATGCTAAGCTTGTTCGACAAAAGATACGAAAAAATGAATCCTAAGATAGCCTTGCATGTTAAAGGAGAGCTTGAAAAACTCCTTGATGTGCAAGTTTCATTCGTCCTATTGATTATTCTCCTTGGATCTCAAATATTTTCGTAGTTTCCAAACCTAATAATCGTATTGGGATATGTACAGATTTCCATGATTTGAATAAAGCATCCTTAAGAGACGATTTTCCACTTCCTAATATTGACATGATTGTGGATTCAACTGTTGGACATGCTTTTTTGTCATTCATGAATGGATTTTTTGGTTATAATCAAATTTTCATCAACCTATAAGATTAATACAAGATAGCATTCACAACTGCTTGGGGAATGTTTTGTTGGGTTATGATGCCTTTTGGACTAAAGAATGTAGGTGAAACTTATCAAAGAGCAATTACATTGATATTTCATGATTACATACATAAAATATTGGAAGATTATGTTGATGACATCCTCGCCAAATCCTTATGATGACAAGACAATGTGAATGTCCTTCGCAAAATCTTTGAATGAATGCGTAAATACAACATGAGACTCAATCCAAAAAAGTGTGTCTTTAGAGTAGATAGTGGAAACATTTTAGGGTTTATCATATCTCATAGAGGCATCAAGGTGGATAGAAAGAAAATTGATACTATCATTAACATGTCGCTTCCTCACAATATTTCTCAATTACGCACGTTACAAGGACAAATCCAAGCCATCTGTCGCTTCTTTAGTGGATAGAACGTTATATTTCACACATCTCCTCAAGAAGGATGTGCCCTTTTATTGGAATGAGGAGTGTAAACATGACTTTGAGAGTTTGAAGGAATACCTTATAACTCCACCTATTTTACAACTTGTTATGCCTAATAAATTGTTCATCCTTTACATCACTGCATCTACTCATGCTCTTGTAGCCTTGTTAGTGTTAGTGTTTGGTAGCTTCGAGAGATATTTTCCCTTTAATATAATGATTTCCAAGGCAGGTCAGCCTTGATGGGAAAATAATATTTTATATTTTTTATTTTTTAAGGGAGTCGACCTAGTGAAGAGGTCTCCTCTCATTGTATATAAGGGAGGTGATGCTATGTCATTTACACAATCAAGTCCATTCATTCAATTCACACCTTAGTAGCAGCACCATCTTTATCAGCAGTTCGCCACTTTAGCAGCAGATTTGATTCCTTGGAGAAGCATTGTCATTTGCTCAAGAGGAAGCAACATATATAATTTGTATAAGTCATGGCTAAATTCAAGGGCCTGATTTGCAAGAAGTGTTCAACACTTATTATTCTAATATACATGAGAATATTCTTTGTTGGGTTTTTCTCCCTCAAGTAGGAGGGTTTTCCCAAGGTAGTCACTGTGTTTATTATTCATGTGTTGCAATTTCTTGCTTTTTGTTAAATCTAATCTAAAAACTAACATGGTATCAGAGCAGCTTTAGAAAAGACCTGATCAGATTTGGCTAAGCAGTATAACCCCAACATGTTTGTTTGTGAAAATATTTAGTCAAAAGTAATCCTTAAGGCAGAGCAGATTGAGAAGGATGTGAGTCTAGACTCGAGTCAACATTTGTTATCAAATGATTATTCTTTAGTGTTATCACATCTATATTTCATGGAGTCAGACCAGTTTATCTATGGTGCTATTCCATACTGTTATCAGGATTGACATCACATTGAACATATACACATATAGGAATATTTATGTGTTCCGGGAGCCATTGTAAATATCATATTCATGTTAGCAGAATGCCTAAGCATACAAGAGTATATATTTGTCATTGTGTTAGAAGTATTAGGCCTTTGTATAATGAAATAGTGAAGGACTAATTTGTGAGGAAGAGGCATGGAAGATCCAGGAAATAAGAGTTAGAAGCCATCGCAAGTTATATTGTAATTGTTGGCACTATGCAAACAGGGGTTCAATATAGGTGTCGAAGGAGAATCAAATGTACCTTTTGTGCAAATGTATATCTCCAGAAGTCAGGTATTTTGTTGTCGAAAATGTTTGTAAATGTCATTCATATGAAGAAGATGTCTAGAGGAGATGAGCACATTGCAGTCAATCACCAGACACGGGTGCAAGGTTCCACCATATAAAGATCGGTGAACTTCTCTCACAGACATTAAGTTAATCAAGAGTTGTGTATATTGGTGGAATGAATCTCATAAGTGCCAGATATAAGTGTATCCACTAGAATTTTCATGGGGTGTCATATTTCATGGACACGAGCTTCTCTATGTTCCATTTATGCAAAACCTATATGTTGTATGTGTTGACTGATGATTGGAGGAGAGTATTTATGTTGGGAGTATTAGCAGAGGTTTGAACCGGTGTCAACAATCATGGGAAATTATTTAATCAATATAGAGCTAGCCGCCAAAGCATTGTCAGGAGCAACTTGGAGCCTTTAAGAGAGGCGACATCATTGATTGGAAGGAATTCGACTTTAGATGACTAAAGATTGGGAATATTCAACAAAGACAAAGCAATTTTTTTGGAGAATAAGTATGAAGGAGAAGTCATGTGAGTCTTTCTTTCACGTGTGTTGGTTTTTATACAATAGGATTTTGAGATAATTACACAATATTTTAAAGAATGGATTTGTGACAATTGTTGAGTGTATACTATCATTCGATGATGGTTATGTGTGAGTAATACATCAGAGGGAAAGTTATGGAGATAAAAATCTAAAAGGCATCACTGATTGGATATTTGTAATAAAGAGAAGTATTTTATGTTTGTACTTTGAATAATGACCATGAATTTTTATGTAGTTAATAATAATTCTTGCAATAACATTGGAATAGTGAATCATGTATGCTTCATGTAGTGGTCTATAAATTTCTCTTCAGGGTAGTTTGATTCTATGAGCTATTATTAATCTCTCTAAGATTCTTCTAGGATGGATTGAGGAGCAAAAGATGATGAGAGATTACATAAGGAATTCAAGGGAGAAAGAGCTTTATGCATCCTGTGAGGGAGTCATGTCGGCTGGAGAAACGAATAAACATGGAGACATAGCTTGCAGCCATGGGACTGAGTTGGTGGAACATAACTTCACTAGAGACATCTCTCGAAGAGGGAGAACCTATACAAATTGTCATTACAATCAGTTTCTTCGAAGATGAGGAAATAACATTCAGAGGGAGTTAAATTTTGAGAATTCAAGGCACGAGTTGAGAGCATGTCTGAGAAAAAGGATTAAGGTTCTGAGATCAGTCAATGGAGGGGACTTCACTTCCATAGGATTTCTTTGCAATCTCTAAGGTAGAGATCAAGAGGAAGTTATGTGACTCACTGAGAAGAAGTGAAGGTGTCAGCTAAGTGAGTTGCAGTGTTTGGAATACCTCTTCAGCTACAGAGAACATAATTGCACAAGACAGTCAATCTGGATTTGACATTGGTAGCTCTACAAACCTATACAGAATAGGGTGATTTGGGATGAGGTCGAGAAGGATAGTCCTGAACTCTTGCAAGTCAGTAGTGTCGAACGTGTGTGTTGGAAACCATTCATCTAAGGCAAGCATTGCATCCAATCTTAGACGAGAAGTTCGAGAGGTTTATGCAAGTACCTAGAGCTCCAGAGGGAGTCGCATCATCATGAATATTCTTTGTAATGTATATTTCTCTGAAACAGAAAAATATGAGGTGAAATCCCTTGTAGTGTATATTTCTTTGAGACAAAGAAATATGAGATGAAATCCCTTATAGTGTATATTTCTCTGAGATGGAGAAATATGAGGTGTGAGCCCTTGTTCACCTCTGAGACTCAGATGAGACATCATGTTGAGAGACTCCATGATGACATCACGTTAAGAGACTCTGTGATTAACCCTTGTACTTGTGTTTCTTTCCACACATGGGAGTAGCCATGGTGGACGTCATGTTGAGAGGCTCCATGACGATATCATGTTGAGAGACTTCGTGATGAAAAATTGTACATGTGTTTCTTTCCACACATGGGATTAGCCATGGTGGATGTCATGTTGAGAGACTCCATGACAACATCACGTTGAGAGACTCTGTGATGAACCTTTGAGTTTTCCACAAATGTGTGTAGCCATTGTGAGTGTCATGTTGAGAGACTCCATGATGTAGATATCTAGAAAATACTTCCATAGCTAAGAGGGAGTATTAGTGTTTGGTAGCTTTGAGGGATATTTTCCCTTTAATATAATGATTTCCAAGGCAGGTCGGCCTTGATGGGCAAATAATATTTTATATTTTGTATTTTTTAAGGGAGTTGACCTAGTGAAGAGGTCTCCTCTCATTGTATATAAGGGAGGTGATACTATGTCATTTACACAATCAAGTCCATTCATTCAATTCACACCTTAGCAGTAGCAACACCATCCTTATCAACAGTTCGCCACTTTAGTAGCAGATTTGATTCCTTAGAGAAGCATTATCATTTGCTCAAGAGGAAGCAGCATATATAATTTGTATAAGTCATGGCCAAATTCAAGGGCCTAATTTGTAAGCAGTGTTCAACACTCATTATTCTAATATATTTGAGAATATTCTTTGTTGGGTTTTTCTCCCTTGAGTAGGAGGGTTTTCTAGGGTAATCACTGTGTTTATTGTTAATGTGTTGCACTTTTCTGCTTTTTATTCAATTTGATCTGAAAACTAACAATTAGCTTAGAAAGATGATAATGGACAAGAACATCCTATTTATTACATTAGTAGAACCCTAATCGATTATGAAACCTGATATACGCCCATCAAAAAGCAATGTTTAGCCCTTGTATTCGCTACTAGTAAATTGCGACATTATTTACTAAATGTTAAAATACAAGTCATGACAAAATTTGATCCTCTCAAACATCTTTTCAATAAAACAAACTTATTAGTACGTTTAGCTAAATGGGTTATCTTGTTAACTAAGTTTTACCTTAAGTTTGTTTTACAAAAATCCATTAAAGGACAAGCCTTCACTGACCATTTAGTTGATGCCCCTTTCCCTCTTGTGTTACTCGATAATGATTTTTTTCCTTATGACAATGTATTGATAGCCAATGTTTCTACATGGACATTATATTTTGATGGATCTAAGTGTAGAATAGGTTCTAGTGCTAGAATAATATTAATTTCACCCGAAAGAAAACCTATTCCCTTGTCATATCGATTGAATTTCCTATATACAAATAACACTGCTAAATATGAGGCCTTGTTGGAATATGTGTTGCTTTAATTATGGGCATTACATACATCAGGATCTTCGGTGACTCGCAATTAGTAATCAAACAAATAAATGGTGACTATCAAGCTAAACATGATAAATTATCCAAATATAAATATCTCACAATGTCCTTGTTGGAAAAATTTAATTCCTTCACCATTGATAACATATCACGAAAAGATAATTGACATGCGGACGCAATGGCCAGTGTTGCTTCTCTTATATCCCCTTCTGATCCTTCACAAGATATTATATTCACTGTTCATCCCATCATGAAGCCTTCCATCATTGATATCACTCTCACCGCATTAGTCACAACCAAGGATGATTCGAGTGAATGGTATGATGCTATTTATAACTATATAAGAGATGGTACCCTTCCTGAACCTGTAGCAAGTAACACATGCGCTCATCTAAAAAAATTAGCCACCAAGCACGTAATTCTTTCTGATGTGTTATATCGACGGTCCTTTGACAGCATTTTACTCAGATTCCTTAAGGATTCTAAAATGAACAAGCTTATGTCGGAAGTTGTGGCGGTCATTTTGGTGCAAAGATCCTTGCGCAAAAACTCCTTCGTGTGGGTTATTACTCGAAAAATATGGAAAAATATTGTTATGCGTATGTTAAGCAATGTCATAAATGTCAAGAACATAGTCATTTATTTCACGCTCGTACTTCTAAGCTCTGTGACCAAATCCCTATTTGGCCATTCTTTGTATGGGGGCTAGATATAATTGGAAAAATATCCCTGCCATCTTCCGTTGGGCACGTTTATCATCACTACCATTGATTACTTCATTAAAAGGGTAGATGTTATTCCTATTCGATCTACGACCGCTGAGGTAATCTTTCAATTCATCCTTGAGCACATAATTGCTCATTTTGGGCTTCCTTCCACATTAGTCTCTGATAATGGAACACCATTTAAGAATAATGATATGAAGAAGTTCTTGGAGACTTTCCATATTCAACACCATTTCTTGACACCCTATTACCCACAATCTAATGGTCAAGCTGATTCAACTAATAAAGTCCTCAAGCAAATTTTAAAGAAAACTGTGAACACCAATCACAAGGACTAGCACACATAATTGCATTATGTGCTTTGGGCTTATCACACAAGTGTTTGCTCCTCCACTGGATCACCTTATAACCTAGTGTATGGTACTAAGGCAATCATTCCTTTGGAGTTAGAAATCCAAACATTACGGATTTATCTTCAAGATTTGATTGACAATAACACTTATAAGACAAAATGATTACATCAACTTGAGATGCTCGACGAACATCGCATTAACACTCTTGAGCATCTTCAAGCTTATTGCAAAATGCAACAACATTATTACAATCTTAATGTCATCCCTTGCACATTTGACAAGGGTGACTTGGTTCTATCTGCAAATCAGTGTACTGTCAACACCAACCCTAATGAATGCGGGAAATTTAGTCCTAATTGGTTAGGACCCTATGTTGTCGACAAAATTTATGGGTCTGGTGTGTATGTCTTAACGGAACTCGATGGAACAACCCTTAAAGAACTAATCAATGCTGTGCACTTGTGATGGTATTATGTTTTATCCCTTTTGAATAGTATGAATTATAAAGCAATGTTGTTAAATGTTATGGGATCTTCTCTTTTATGCTTTCACATTGCTTCATTTTTTACTTCTCTCTTGTAGGTTTGTCTTAAACACTAAAGATTATTTGTAATTCTTTTAGGCATCATGCTATTCAAATTCATCTTGTGTGTTGTGATAAGTTAAATCTAATTTAGCATAACATACTCAATCATCATGTTGTGTCTAAAATGAAACTGTGATATGTTTTAATTAGATCACATAAGTTTTGTTAAATCATGAAGACATTAATTAAAGTGATCTTGACAAGGTCATTTAATTAATCACATTGTCATTTAACATTCAATCACATTTAGACAAATCATAAAAACATGAAATTCTTCTTTATATATATATAGATAAATTTTATATACATATCATCATAGAATGCAACATCACCAAGGTCTGTGAGAACTAGACCCCTCAGCATCTACTACTTGTGATCCGATACCTGGAGGTCATGAGATAGTCATGTGTGATAGTGATCGTGATCCACCAAATCTTAGTGTGAACTCCAAACCTTGTGCTCACCCAAGGGCCACATCTCTCCGCTGTCAAGTAAAAGCTGAGGTTATCTATGACAAAGCGTTACTTAAGTGATTTATGAACAAAGGTGTAAAGACATCAACAATGGAGTAGCAGGAACATTAAATAGAGAGAATTCAAAACATAGAACCAAGAGAGAGTAAAGAAGACACCAATTTGATTACGGAGTTCGCCACAAATGTGACTACGTCTCTGGGCTGAGCTCAATCGAGTGACCAATCTATTGAAATGTTCTAAAATGGCAGTACAATCTCCACTGGAGCCTCTTGCAACACTACTTTACAATATCTTGTAGCCTTTCCACAAAGTCATACAAAAGTCTCTCACTCACACCCCTCTCAAAAGCTCTCAAGGCTAGGGATGACTAACAAAGAGGAAGAAAACTAACTTTTCCTAATAGGATCTACTACAAGACTCAGAACATCACAATACATCACTATAAATATTCTCCTAACTCCCACTGAAATTCTCTCTCACAAAAGGCTCTCACAGCTGAGAGAATGGAAAACAAGAGGAGAATGAACTCACTTGAAAAGTGATGATGAAAAACACTCCAAGACTCCTCCCTTTTATACTTGAAGTTGGGCCTATGTGGTTAAAACCACCAAAACCACCCGACTTGGCATTTTTCCCCTTAAATGGAAAAAATAAAAACCAATTCCCCATTTTTACAAATACAACAATAATCCCCCTTAAAATAATTAAACTTGTTTTTTAAGCCCTTAACTTATTCCTTTTCTCAGGCTTTTGAGATTAGGGGTTTGGTTATTTTGTTAACAAATAACCATTTGTTGGTTATTTGGTTTAGGCTTCGGCCTAAACATTGGGTTATATTAAATCAGCCCACATTATATTCTTGAACCCGCCAGTGGTCTAACAGTTGCCTTACCTTTTGGGAGCCCGGTGGTTCCGGGTTCAACCCCCGCCGACCATTTTTAAAAACCATTGAAACTTCAAAACAAATCAAAAGAAAACAGCTCCCATATGTGTTAAAGCCACAATGTGTGGCGTAGTAGACTAGCCGACAGTTCCTACGGGGGTGGTCATGGGTGTCTAGTCTGGTGGTGACATGTATCGGGTCAACCAATCCCCTCTTGAAACGTGGCATTGTCTGTGTTAGACATGTGGTGAGCTATTCTCTCTGACAGAAGATTGTCCGATGCATATGTTAAAAAAGGTGAGCAGCCGGTATGAAACCTGTGACCACCCTTGTAGGAACGGCTGGCTCATCTGCTGCGATGACCGTCTGCCAAGTCAGTAGGATGACATCATGCTGACATCAGCAACCATACCTCATGGTACCTTAGTCAACCAAAAACTTTGACTGGCTCTAACTCGTATGCACGACGTCCGATTTGCACAAAACGAATGCCATTGGAAAGGTCTCGATGAGCTCTTTGCAATGGTATCACTTCTGCCAAATTTTGTGATGATGAATTTTCCACCTTTTTCCTCGTCCCTGATAGTTGAGTTGACTAGCCTTTGACCGAGCTTTGACTGGTGATATCTTGCACAAACGAACTCCTTTTTTTCTCGTTCAAGTTGCACCGAATTCAAAATTTTGTGCTCTACATGATGGTGCTGCTTCCGAGAGAAATTGGAACACTTCAATTTCAGGTCCTAAAGATCCACCTGGATCACATCCAGACATAATAACAATATGCCATCTTTATTTTTCCAAAACAAATCTCCATCCATAAAATAATATTTGGATTCCTGTAACTTCAAAGTTCTCCTCTGGATGTCACTCAATCCTTCTGGACACTTCATGTATTTAAGATAATGCATGATATCAATATACCAAGGAGTGTGCTCAATGCTTGCAATTGCAAACCCCTCTTCAATATTACAGACTTGACTTGCTTCAATATTTGATTATGCTATTAGCCTAGCCAATCCTTGACCTCTTACTAGCTTAGTGATTTGTATCTCCATGTCAAACTCTTGAATCTTGTTGATCCATCTGCATCTCTTTTCTGTTACTTCAGATTGTGTCAAGATATTTTTAACAACAGCATGAGGGACATAAGCAATCACCTTCTCTCCAACAAGATATGGTCTGAATGCTTTTGTGGCTTTTACCAATGCAAAATCCTATTTTTCCATTATGTCATACTTCAATTCAGACCCCTGTAATGATTTACTAAAGAAAGACATAGGCTGTTCATGACCATCATTATTCTTTTGTAACATAACAACAACAATAGTATGCATAGAAGCAAATGAAAAAATCTAAAAAGGCTTTACAAAATCTGGAGATTTAAGTACATGAGCCTCCTTGATAGCCCTTTTGATAGATATAAAAGCATCTAAAGCTTTTGCAATCCAGTCCATTTTTTGTCCTTTCTTCAACATTTTCGATATGGGTTTAACGAATTTGTCCAAAGAATGACTGTATAGCCTTGACAGTTTTGGGAAAAAGAATTTTATCAATAGCTTCAACTCTCTCAGGATCTATCCTAATTCCCTCTTTTGAAACAATATGTCCTAAGAGCTTACCTTCTATGACTGCGAAATGATACTTCTTTGGATTTAAATTAATACCATATTCAAGAGCTTTAATAAATACCTTTTCAAGATGTTGGACATGATCTTCAACCTTCTTCGAATAAGCAGTCAAGTCATCCTGGTATACTACCATGATAACATTGATCAAGTCTACAAATGCTACATCCATGGCTCTTTGGAAAGTCGCTCCAGCATTAGTGAGACCAAATGACATTCTTATGTATACATATGTTCCCCAAGGAGTTGTGAATGTTGTTTTGTATTGCTCAGATTCCTTGAATTTAACTTGGTTGTATCCTGAAAATCCATCCATCATGGACAACAACTCACACCCTATCACCTTATGCAATATTGCCTCCATGTTGGGTAGAGGATAGTTATCTTTGAGAGATGCCATGTTCAGATTTCTGAAATCCATACATAATCTAATATCACCATTCTTCTTTCTTACAGGAACCAAATTTGAAACCCATGTTGAGTGCCTGATTGGTTTGATAATTCCTCCATCCCTGAGCTTTGTCAATTCTTCTTGAATTTTAGGCTCCAACGTTGGATTTATGGGTCTTTGCTTTTGTCTGAAAGGTTTGGCGTCTGGCATCAATGGTATTTTATGCTGAAACAAATCTTCCCTATACATTTTTAGATCTTCATAAGACCAAGCAAAAACATGCTTGTATTTTTTTAGCAACTCTATCAGCATTCTTCTGATTGTAGGGCTTATCTTCTTTCCTATGTACACCTTTCTTGGTTCTATTTCAGTCCCCAAGTTAATCTCTTCAACATCTTCCTTTCTAACTAGTGTTTGCTTCATAAGGGACCGATCATTTCCGTCATACACCCTTTCTACTGCCACTAATCCTTTAGGAAGCTTATTTGTTTTGAGCTGCAATATTTCTTTTCCAAACATTGTTTGCTTCCCATCAACCTCTTCAACAAAAGCATTAAAATTGATTTCCTGGGCTTCATACTGATCTACGCAATGAAGAAATTTCAAAAGATCAACATCATCAATGAAGACTTGCCAATTATAAATGTTATCAGGCACAACAAGCCTCATCTTGAACTCAATCTATGATGCCCCAACCAATGTGACATCATTTCTCTTCAGCGCCACATTTGCTAAAAAATCAGCCATTATATTTTTTGATTTGTCGATCCATTCAATTGAAAATGCATCAAATAATTCAATTATATCCCATACAACATTCCTATATTGTTTTAATCTTTTGTGCTTTGCTGCATATTTTGATTTGATTTGTGAAACAACTAACTCAGAATCACCCAAAACAGCCAGGAACTTGATTTTATGTTTCACAACTATGTTCAAGCCTGTCAATAAAGCTTCATACTTTTCCACATTGTTTGTACATTCAAATGCTAATAGAAAAGAATATTTAAAAGTAATATCTCCAGGTGAAACAAATACAATCCTAGCTCCATTACCCTCTTGACTGCAGGCTCCATCAAAATACATCTTCCATACGCCATTGCAATTCTATGCAACATGTTTTTTAATTGGATCACTATTAATTAATCCTGGCTGAGTTGGTTCTATTTTAAAACTTCCAAAATCAACATCACAAAAACAATTGATCTAATCTTGAGGCACATAATCAACAAGCTGGTTCATTCTTGTCTCTCTATACAACTTGACTTCCTGACCATTCACTAGGATTGTAGCATAAGACAAATCAAACTGAATGTTTCCACCAACAACTACTATCCACTGCCTTGACAAAAGTATCCCGAATTGAGGAGTATTAATGACTGTTATGTCTATATTATAAGCCACATGTGGATAAGTAGCTAGTTTGACTTCAACACCTCTCATAATGCCTACTATAGGTACAGGTCTGTTATCCATTGCATAGCATTTCCCTTCACATGTATCAACCCACATGCCAAGCTGTTTCATTACTCCTACTGGCATAATGTTTATAGCAGCACCAAAATCTATCATACAATTTCTCAACAATTTATTATTTATAAGCAATGTGGTGAAAAAGGGATCAAATTGAGGGGGAGTTGATAATATATCACCAACAGATTTCAAATGATTTATTTTCCGCCGCATCGATCATGAACAGTTTACTTTATTTTCAAAATTATATATTTCTTTATATTTCCGACCTATTTCATCACCGAATAGATCCCCACTCTTTAGTCTCTATCATCCGCTTTAGGTGGACAAGCATTTTAACTGATACTTATGAAATCAAAGAAGATCCTCCGGTCTTAATAGCCCTTTTTCTACTCCGCGACTCCTTTTTCTTTTCCTCCTTTTCTTTTTACCAGGGCTGATCGACTTTGCATTCTTGTGTATTCTCTTCAACTTTCGGACAGTTTCGCTCATCTGGATTATGGCCGCTTGTTTTTCTTAGTTTTTGCTTCTCCTTATGTCTTTTTGATCTTTTATAAAAATCCCCGAACTTCATCTAGCTCTATTTCATTTTCATTAACTTAGTATTGACTTTGATTCTCTATTCTTTATTTTATCTTCAGAACTTTACATTGATGACTCAACATGCCTTCAGAATGTGGTTTAATCTTCATCAGCAACTGCAAAAGATTTGTTGTTCAGCCATATGGACATTATATTTCTAATTGGAAACGTCATATTTATAGCCTTCATCCTCTGAAGATGAATTTCTTTCCTCAACATGGTGAAAAATATTTGAAGTCAAATACACCATGTGATCCTCTCCATCCATCAACATTCCTTATTTTTGCATCCTTTGAGCTACAACACGATAGTTTGGAGAATGTGGCTGATTACAAACTTCACAAAAGTAATTATTACTCACCATGTAAGTTCCTTTCTTGCTCAACGGATCAGGAGTGTCTTTATTTCTGGGCCTTGTTGACATAGGTTTCTCATCTTTGCAGTCTATATTGTAAGGCATATCATATATCCTTGGCCTCTCATTTCTATATGTATTCTCCTGTCTGTACTGATAATTGTTACCTTGCTGAGGAGGCCTCAGGTTGTCTCTTTTACTAATTATACCAGCGACCTTCCTGTTATTTTCAATTGTTAATGCAATCTTTTGTGCTTCAACAAGATCTCTTGGAAATCTATTTCTCAGCTCGTATCTTGTTTTGGGATCAAATGCATTTAAATAAACACTTAAAACTATAGAATTTGGTAACCTTGATCCAGGAGGTACCTTAGTCTATAATTTGTTGAATTTTTAGTTGAAATCATAAACTGAGTCACTTTGATTTTTTTGAATTCGCATCAATTCATGAAGAGCTGCATCTGGTGCATTTAGATTCTCATACTACTCTAGGAATCGATCTTGGAATGATTGAAGAGAAATAATTGAATATGCTGGCAAGCTATTAAACCAATCCCTAGCATCTTCAATAAGTGACACCATAAACAACCTCATATGCAAATCTTCATGTGGCATACCTATGTCTTGAATGAACACATTGAAATTCCTTAGATGTTCTTCAGCAGTGACTGTGTTGCTCCCTGTAAACTTGGGAACCAGACCTCTCCAGCTGCTATCCATAAGGTAAGGGCATAGATTGAACCCTGCCAAATCAAACTGCCTGATCATTGTTGTGTATTGGTGAGGGGGAGGGATAGGTGGATATTGATACTGATGCATAGGATTATTGTATTGTGCATTATACTGAGGGATGTGATGCTGAATAGGAGGTGGATGCATATTTGTATGCTGTGTGGGAATATGAGGTGGATGATTTGGCTGCTTGTGATGATTTCCCATCTGATGGTGAGGAGAAACAGGTGGACCAGAAGGCCCTGCACCATGGCTGCCCTGATTATGAGGTGGCACATACTTTGGGGGGCGATCAACTTTCTAGGCAATGTTTTGATTTTTTTGTAATTCAAATTCTTTGATTGCTTGAATCATCTGGGCCTTTTCCTATTCTTCTCTCTCCTTCTTTTGAGATTCAAACCGTTCTTTGACTTCCTCATAAGTCAAAGATTCATAATCAGTTTGAGAAATCACATTCTCATTAATTTGGTTTTGATCATTTTCCATCTTCTGATCATATTCACACTGGATTCTGATTTGTTTAGGCTCAAGTCTAGCTTCAAACTCAGCCTGTTTCTGAGGATCTAGAGAAGAGAAAGGATTTCTTTGATCTTCAGGGGTACAAAGTTCTACACTTGAATCATCTCTCCATGTATCATAGCAATTA